>PVJD01013075.1:0-36124 GCA_004026545.1 Mormoops blainvillei | reverse complement strand
ACTGAGCGGCTTAGGCAACAGACATCTGTCATCTCACAGCCCTGGAGGCTGGAAAGTCCAAGATCAAGGGCTGGGCAAGGCTGGCTCCCCTGAGGCGTCTCTTCTTGGTGTGTAGACTGCTGTGTTCTCTGTGTCTTCATGTCATCTTCCCTCTATGTGCGTCTAGGCCCTAATCTCCTCTTTTTATGACACCAGTGATAAATTCACTCATTTTACCTTAATCACCTCTTTAAACCCTCATCTCCAAATGTAGTTATTTTCTGAAGTTTGGGTGTTGAAACTTCAGTGTATGAATCTGGGGGGACATAATTTAGCCCCTAACGGAAGATACCCAGGAAGGTGATATTAAAAGGAAACATTGGTGATGTTGGTGACTACATGCATCCAGACTGAGAGAGGACCCCAAGACCAGGGTGGGCTGGGTCCTCAGCTTTGCAGAGTCAGAAATTCAGTTTTGTAAATGCTTAGTCTCCCCGGGAGCCTTCTGCAACTGAACTCGCAGAGGCGAAGAAGGCATAGCAAGGCAGAGGCTGGTTTCATCTGTGATAGGAAACTGATTCTACAAGTATTCCAACAGAAATACTTGCACTGGCTGTCGGTCTGTTTCCTCCCTGTAGAAAAACCCCATGAGACACAGTGTTCTGCGCAGAGGTTGGGCCGTAAGAGCGACATCACAGAAGGATGATCCAAGCAGCATTTTCCAACCTTCAGGGCACAGTAACTCATGGATCCTAAAATTACAGTAAGTTGGTAGGTTAACTGTCACTTTTCTAATGGAAACTAACAGAGCAGAAGAAATCAGACAAGAAAGATAAGGAGATGAGATGAAATTTGGCACAGTAGCAGCAAATATTGTCTCATCTGACTTTCGCTGCAGTGAAAAGTGGGGGCACGTGGATGCGGCGTGTGTACAAATGGACCCCAGTGTGGAATGTTTTACTTTCTTCCCTGTGGTTCATGTTGAAAGATCTGTTTGAAACACTCTACACTAGGTGAACTTGAAAATATATTGATTCTTCTACCTGATGTACCTTCTCTACTGCAGGATTGGGTGTGCCCCATAGACTGGACATTTTGCCAAGTATTTCATGCTTTAAAATTTGGTTGTAAGGGAAAAAAACTGTTCATAGTTGAGGGAAAGGGCTGAGTTTCTATGAGCATGTACGTGAAGTGGACCACCCATTGGAGCACTGAGCGAAGGCTTCAAAGAGCAACCGCAGGGAACCCTGAATCTTCTGATCTCTTGGGATCTATATGTCTTGCTCTCCCAACATCATCAGTCAGTAAGGCCTCTGTGAATCTGACAGAGCTGCTATAAGCAGGCGGCCCTGACCTGCCTTCCAGGCGGAGGCAGCAGTGGGCTCTGGTGTCCGCTGCTGACCCCTCACGCTGCCCAAACTTGGATGTCCTTGACACAGGCATTTAAGCATCTACATCACTGCCAGCTGTTCGAACTCTGGCTCCTTGTCTCCCTGAACCATGCCTGAAATTTCCTCAGAGCAGATTTACCTCTGAGCCCTGGTGGGGGCTCAGTGAATTCTCTGTGAATTAATGGGATAGGACATATTGCTAGAAGAGAGTGTTAGCATATGAGTCTTTGAAGCCAATTAGGTTTAAGATATGCCTGTTAGAAAGCTGTGAATTCATCAAGAAAGTAGATTCTAGTAAAGCATTTGTATTTGTCAATAAACTTAAATAAATTGTAAAATTGGATAAATGGCTTTTCATACATATGTAGCATCCTAATTTTACCAAATTACAAGTTTAATTTTATGAATAAAACATAACCAGAAAAGAAGAAAAAAGAAAGAAGAGGAACAGAGGGAGGGAGCTTATTCATTTCATTGGTGTTGTTATACCTGTTTCCTATTTATTGCTAAGTGGTGGTCCATTGAATGACTATATCCTTTCTATTATTCTACTATGAATGGAATATATCCACTGATACATTCTACGGGCATTTGGGAAATTTTCAGTTTTAGATTATATTTATTCTAATACTGTCCGATGATTTATGCCATTCTCAAAACAGTAGATGAAAGTATCTTCAGTTCGGTAGGTAAAAATCTCTGAAATGAGTGTGATGGTATGACAAAAAATAAAAAACTGCCATAGAAGCCATATCTATCCTTAGTTGCTCAACCAACTCTGACAGTTTTTGCTCATGTAGCAAAGACGCCACCTGTGTAAACTGACCTGCACTCATCAGGCACCAGCTCTGTATATTTGTGAAGGTGACTGCAAAGATCACAAACAAGAACTGCCTACTTTGTACACACACACACACACACACACACACACACACACACACACACAGTGTACCCTTCGTGGCAGCTACCTCACTGAGCAGCTTTGAAGGCCTGGCTCTAATATAGACTTCTGCTGCACAGCTCAGCTCATCTTGTACATTCTAGGGTGGAGTATGCCATTGTAGGGCAGCCCGGTCAAACTGGTACCCACAAGCTCATTACCTTTTCCAATACTAGGTATTTTGCTGTTTCTCAGATCTTCCTGGGGGCACAAACCTGAGCCTTGTAGTGAGGGCTTCTCATCAAAGAACACACAAAAACCTCCCCAAGTTTCTATTTTGACAAAACTATAGTCTCATAGACTTCAAAATGCCAAGGTCAAGTGTGAATGCCCTAATGTACTCTTCCTCCAAGATTCATACCATGTTTGTGGGATCTGCCTCTCTCTATCTGTCCACTGACCCTGAGGACACAGTATTCATCCTCTCATGCCTCCTTAGTGGGTGGGTGGTGGGGCAGGCTGTCGGTCCAGGGAAGAGGTCCTCCACGGCCTCGGGGTGAAGGTCCCCCTGAAAGCGCTGTCCTCTGACCCTGTTGAAAGTCATTGGCTAAGTCCTGGATATCAAGCCTTCCCATGGCACCCAAGTTCAGGACATCAGGGTGTTACTGGGATTTCCCTGATCCACATAAACCACAAGATTGCAGGTCCTTAAAAGTCGCAATGTTTCCTTCAACCAGAATGTTTGCCCTCTTGCTCCTCCTACCTCCACCTGGTCAACCCATCTCCCCAGCTCTGTCCTTGGTAGCCCTCCACTCACCTCTGTCAGCGTGCTTATCACTGCTTCCCACCTGCCTGCCCCTCTGGACTGGGGGCTCCTCAAGACAAGCAGAAGTTGTCCCCAGTGCCTCAGTGGACATTAGTGAATGTATGAGTCAAGGTGGGGAGACAAGGAAAAGCATTATGAATTATCCTTGAGCTCCAGGAACTGGACAATGGCACTGATGAAGTCACTAAATATCCTGTCATACTGGCAGTGCTCCAAGTGTGGCCTGGGGCCCCGTGGAGTTCCCTGAGACCCTTTCAGAAATCTACAAGGTCAAACCTCTTCATAATAATCTATGACGGGGCAGGCAAAATTTTTCTGAAAAGGTCCAGATAAATATATTATGCTTTGCAGTTCAATGGTCTCTGTCACAACTACTCAGTGTTGCTTCTGTGAGGGTGAATAGCCCTAGAGAAGGGTCACCAATAGGTGCCACTTCTCCAGTATAACTTCTTCCCCAAACGGATGGTGGGCCAGAATTTGCCAAACCCTGATCTAAGATTCTATGTGCCTTTTTCACTTCATTTTCTCACAAATGTACAGGAGAATTTTCCAGAAGCTAAATGACATGTGACACCACAACAAAGAAAGTGGATGCAAACATTAGAGCCCAGTTGTCTCCTATTAAGCCTGACATTAAACAGATATGCAAAAATGCAAACATCATCCTTTTCAACTAAATTGTTTCTGTTTTAGAAAATGTGGTTGTTCTTAATAAATGTGTTTTATATTAACATTGAATGAGTTTGTTATTGCCATTTTTAATGAATTAATAACAGTATTTCTTGGTTTTAATTCTAATACCATAAATGTTTACAGATATAGTCCACATAAACAAAAGCTCTGAGATCTTCAATGATTCGAAGAATCACCTTAGGAGTAACTAGTAACAGAGGCTGCAGACGTCCACGGAGTGGGCCCTTCCTTGGTTTTCTCTTTGTTTCATTTGATCTTCTCCTTCCTCTTGGTTATTTATCTCTTCCCATTGGCCCTGGATTACCCACATCACACCAGAAAAAACAAGATCCTGATGACTAGAGCCCAGTGCAGACAGTTCGATGTCTTACCAGGGATTTTAAACGCCACCTTTGCTTGAGTACTTCCTGTGCATCTGACCCTGAGCTGGATGATGTTCTTGCCTTACCTCCCCAGGAGGAATGGTTCTCGCTTCACTGTGTAAGTGAGACCACTCAGGGAGCTAACATAGTTGCAGCTCGGACCGTAGGTCCTGTGCTCCGATGCTTTCTGTTTCTTCCCTGTGCTTCCAGCCCCCCTTCCCAACATGGGCCTCACAACTTCCCTCCATCTCCAAGGACCCCTGCACCTGGACTTAACTGGGGGTGGTCAAGGGGGCCTGATGGCTTCATGGGCAACCGAGGGAGTCTTCCTGAGTACAGACCTCAGTAAATGGAATACTTGTGTTAATCTAAAAATTAAAAAAAGTCCTTCAAAATCAGAAGCAACAACGTCAATTTGGTATTCATAACATCTTCTTTCTTTTTATCTTTGCAGTTCTTTGGGGCACAATGTTTCTTTAAGCCCCATCCAATGGTTGTTTTGCCCTGTTTTAAAATTGCAAAGTTTGAGACTTAAGACTTGCAGGGCAGTTTCTCTGTGGTGGCAGCTCCAGCTCGATTTCAAATAGCTCTGTTTATGTTACTGTTCACATTGTTGTACTGTTCAGGCAAGGGTGGTTTTCTGTGATAAGCGAAAAACAAACAAACAAAAACAATTCTCTTAGTGAAATACCTGGAGAGGGTTCCACTTCAGGGGAGCAGACTGGTTGCCATCCTTTGCTTTCCATCTCCTAAACCTCGGGACAATGGCATTGAAAGAGTCACTTCATTCAAGTGAAGCAAATGATAAGGGGGTCCTAGTGGACATAAGTGTCAGGATGATTCCAGAAGATAAAACCCTGCCCAGAACATGTTGGGGGCAGTGGTGCTAGAGGGAAGGGACAGCAGATCAGGTGTAGGAAGAGGCTGCAGCTGGACCCCAAGGCAGAGTGAACTGGCAGCAGGGCGAGTCCTTGGAGGTGACTCTAAAAGTCACTGCTCACACAGAGCCCAGCACTTTGCCTACAGAAAGCAATGGAAGTTCCCTCTTTGGAAAGTAGAAAACAATTTTTGAATAATTGAGGAGAATGTCAGAATGAAAGAGCAGAGAGATCTGACACTTGACCTTGATTCTGTCACTTGACCTCGATTACCAACCCCTCACCACATAGTGAGCAGGTCAATCTTCACATCCATCCCAAACACAGAATTCCTCCCCATGGAGAGTGGCAGAGCTGGAAGGAAACCCAGGGGCAGAGGAAACCTACTTCAAAAATCACCTCAGAAAATCAAGGAAGTAAAACAGCCTCAGGCACCCCAAATGGAAACTAGGGATCACCAGACACATGAAGATGAACTACAGCTGAGAAAGAGAAAGGCTGGGGTGGGCGAGCAGACCTGGGAGGAGACAAGGTGAGGAGAGAATGAATCAAGATCAAAAGCCATCAGTGATTCAACCAACCCAGCAGACATCCTCCAATTAGCATCATCAAAGATGTGTGGGATAGAATTGCATCCAAAAATAGGAAAAACACATTATGACAGTATGAAAGAGTTCTTGGAAAGTGAGATACAACTGCTAAAATGTAAAAAATAATAACGGAAGGGGTGAAAGTTGAAGAATGCTCAAAAATACATAGCAAAAAGATAAATAATTGGAAAACTTGAGAAAAAATTAGATTGAGGGGATGAAAATCTGCCCAATAGGAACTTTAGCAAAAGACCAGAGAAAATAATTTTCAATTAAAACAAATTAATAATAAAATAAAATCATTAAATGATAAAAATTAAATTAAGTTAAATTAAAACTGGAACAGAATAAAGAAATAAGAAGTCCAAAAAATGAGGAAAGACTTAGGAAACTCTGGGACAACTTTAAATGTTCCAATACGTCCAATTCATAAGGTGGCCAGAAGGAGAAGAACAGCAATCCATTGAAACCTTATTTGAAACAATAATGATTGAAAACTTCCCCAGTCTGGCAAAGGAAGTAGACATGCAAGTCCAGGAAGCTCAGAGAATCTGAAAGAAGTTTTACCCAAGGAGGAACACACCAAGACCCACCATAATTAAATTATCCAAGATCAAAGATAAGGAGAGAATCTCAAAAGCAGCAAGAGAAAGGGAGTTACCTATGAAGGAGTTCCCATAAGACTATCAGTCAATTTCTCAAAAGAAAATTTACAGGCAAGAAGGAGCTGGAAAAAAGTATTCAGAGTCATGAAAGGCAAGGACCTACACCTAAGATTACTCTGTCCAGCAAAGCTATCATTTAGAATGGAATGGCAGACAAAGTGCTTCCCAGATAAGGTAAAGTTCAAGGAGTTCATCAGCACCAAGCCCTTACTACATGAAATGTTAAAGGGACTTATCTAAGGAAAAAAAGACCAAAACTATGAGCAGTAAAATGATAACAAACTCACAACTATCAACAACTGAACCTAAAAACAAAAACAAACTAAGCAAACAACTAGAACAGAAACAGAATCACAGAAATGGAGATCACATGGAGGGTTATCAGCAGGGAGGGGTTGGGGAAGAAAGGGAGATAAGGTACAGAGAAAAAGAAGCATAATTGGTAGAGACAAAATAGACAGGGTGAGGTTAAGAACAGTACAGGAAAGGGAGAAGCCGAAGAACTTACATGTATGACCCATGGACATGAACTAAGGGGAGAGGGAATGTGGAGGGAGGAGGAATGCAGGGCAGAAGGGGATAAAAGGGGGGAAAAGGGACAATGGTAATAGCATAATCAATAAAATATACTAAAAAGAAATTTAAAATAAATAAAACTAAAAATATTTAATAATAAAATAAAATCATTAAATGATAAAAATTAAGTTAAATTAAAATTAATTTGTTAATTTTATATTTATTTTGGTGACAATGGTTAATAAGATTACATAGGTTTCAAGTGTACAATTCTATTATAATACATCATCTGTATATTCATTGTCTGTTTGCCACCCAAAGTCAAATCCCCTTCTGTCACCATACGTTAAAACATTTTGAAAGGAAGAAAGAAAATTTGATGTCCAGATCAAAAGTCCACTGAGTATTTTACAAATGAGTGAAAAACTTCCTTACAGATACAAGGTCTGTCTGGAAAAGTCCAGCCATTGTTAATATAAGGGGCATGGTTTGCAGGACATCAATGTAACCTGGCAGCCAAGGAGAGTGGGCTGGAATGCATATGAGTGAACGATGGCAACTTCACTGTACCAGTCAGTGGGAGAGGTAGATGCCATTGAGTGAGCATGTGTACTGTGTGGCCACCGAATTCAAAATGACTAAGTGAGTAGAGCAATGAATCTGCATCAAATTTTGCATTAAGCTTGAACATTCCTCCGAGGAAGCTATTCAGATGATTCAGAGGCTGCAGCTATGGGCAACTGGTGATCGGCAGTTTCATCACAACAACACACCCACTCATGCATCATGTCTCGTGCAGTTTTTTGGTGAAACTTCGAATCACCCAGGTAACTCAGCCTCTCTATAGCCCAGATTTGGTAGCTTGTGACTCCTGGTTTTTCCCAAAACTAAAATGACCTTTAAAGGGAAGAGATTTCAGACTGTCCACGAGATTCAGGAAAATACAACAGGGCAGCTAATGGCAACTGTGAGAACTGTGTGAGGCCCCAAGGTACCTACTTTGAAAGGGAGTGAGGCATCATTGTCCTACATACAATGTTTCTTGTGTCTTGTATCTTCTTCAATAAATGTCTTTTTCATATTACATGGCTGGGTATCTTCTGGATAGACCCCATATCACCCACAGATATGTCCTCACATCACCCACAGAGGAACATGCTCTGGCTGGCATCGGCAATGTTCAATTCTAGAACACAGTGTGCAGCACCTTCAAAGCTCCAAACTAACCTTGAACCCAGGATTTTATATGGAGCTAAGTTACCAACACCCAGCAAAGTCAGAATCTGCGATGGCGTGGGTGAGTCTCAGAAAGAAAATATTGAACAGAAGATCCCAAAGCAAAGAGGATGGGGAGAGGACTCTCAGTGAATACAAATGTCACTGGAGGCAGAGAACACCTTGGTGACAGATGTCATAATAGTGTCTCCCAACAGAGGGAAGATTGACTGGACGAGGCCATGATCGGGACTTCCAGGGTATAGGGTGACAGAACATGCCATCTCAAAAGAGGCCACTTTGGCAATGGGATTATTTTGAGGAATAAATATTAAGACCCAGGAAGAGCTCTCTGTCCTCCGTATCTGCCTGGAAGCCAGACATCCATTCCGTTATGTGGAGGTGCCGCTGGCCCTGTACCAGGAGAGGAAAACAACCCTCTTCATTGCAGGCAGAGTCAGCACCAGGAGGGCTACATAGCAAACCTGTCTTCATCTTCACTTAGTTTCCCCTATTTTACCAATTGATGGCACCAAGAAGCTCACACCTCTGCCCTTTGTCTTGTCACTTGATGATTTATTGCCTTTTGTTAGTATTGTATATGAACCTCAAATTCTAACCACCCCTTTGAGTTACTCACCACAGAGTTCCCCCTCATTCGTGCACATGTAAGTAGCGTATTCTTTTTTTTTTCTTTCTTGTTCATCTGTCCTCTGTCAGCTTAATTCACATGCCTTGGTGTCCGAACCTAAGAGAGTTGAAGAAAAAGTGGGTTTTTTTCCCTCCCCACAGGGTTGAAGGTTATGTTCTGGTGTTCTAGATTTGGGTGGTAGTAAAAGGGACATGAACATGGATCTACATTCATCAGGACACGCTTTTAAGGTTTGTGCACTTTACTGTACAGAGGCCACGCAATTAAAAGCATGAGTGAGGTTGACAGGCCATCCCTCCTTTCTGACCCTGCTGCGCTGTGGATACCAGTCAACTGCTGAGTGGGAGGGGCTGAGCTATCACACCTCACAGCAGGCCTCACCTTGGCAGGGTCCCTATTTGGCAGCAAAGGAAAATGAATCACAAATGGAACAAAGCTACGTGTGAGGTGATGAAGGCTACTTGCATTGAACATGAATTTCCTTTGCCTCCATATCTGAATTCTCTCCATCGCACCCCCTCCTGCATTAAATGAGATTTTGCCAGCTTTCCAAAAGCCAATCACTGTCCCTTGAGTATGATGCTCAACTTGGAAATGCATTCATAACTTAAAGAACTGGACAAAGCACCTGATTTATATTTGCTCAGAGCTGTGGGGGCTGCAAAGTTGAGAGAATGCAAGGACAAGAGGGAATCTGCCCTTTGTGGGGGGCACAGAGGCCTCCGGAGCTGCCCCAATGTTCAGTGCTAACAAGAATGCCTCCCTCAGTTCCTCCAATATGGCAGAGGCCTTGCGGTGCCTGAGAGTTCTCCTGGAATCCCCGTGGCTTTGACCTGAAGGCTCCCAAAGCATCTTAATGCCTTAGGGAGCTGCGAAAGTATCTTCAGACACAACCTTCTCGCTGTGCAGGCAAGACACAGCCCGGAGGGCAGAACTTTCTCCGTGGTCATGGGGCCAGTTGGCAGTGGTAGACCCTCTAGTACCTCCCATTATGACACTGCCCGGGAAACAGTGTGGGGCCAGGAGAGGGAGTGGGACTGTGGTATGACAGGGACCCAAAGAGAGCAGTGTGGGTGGGGTTGGAGAGAGCAGCCTATGGACCTGTAGCCAATTTCCCTGGGGGACTTGCCCCAAAGTGAGGAGAGCAATGTGGACAGAACTGGACAGCCCAGCATCCCTGAGAACTGGACATGCAGCAGAAGGTTGTACGTTCTTCAGTGCCTAAACCCCCAGGCATTTCTCTGTTCTCCTTTCAGCATGTAAAGAATCACAATACAAGATAGTGAGAAGTAAAGGTTAGACTTTTTTTCTTTATCTACTGTGTCCGTATAACGTGATTGCAATATGATTGCTTGTATGAAGATCAAGACCCTCAATGGGCTCTGTCTACGTGACCCTCAGCATGCAAGAACGGACACCTTGGTTTACTCACTCATGCATCCTAAGTGACCAGAATACCCTGGACCCTCTGCTTTTGGCAACACAAGCCATGCAGATTGGAAAATGGGCTTTTCTGCTGCCTAACTGCTCACTGGCTTCCTACCCAAAAGTGACTGCATTACTCTATGGCTTTAGGAAATATTTGTTTTCTTAATGCTGATTCTACATGGCCTGCTAAGTTGCACTCTCAGGTTTGAGCAGTATCACCGAAATCCACGTCAGCCCAGAAGATTCCTGGGACTCAAGAATGAGAGTCAGACAAGGCTGTGTCCAGCTGTGAACAGGAGCCAACTTCCTCTCCAGGAATGAAGGGTGAGGTCACCACATGTGGTCAGTGGTGCAGACATTCAGCCTTCCAGGCACTAAGACCAAGTATGTGTCTCACCAAAAAACATTGTAGAAGCCAAGGTTTAATCAACGACGTTGACTAAACACAGATTTTTAAAGACTGGTGAATTCCAGTGGAAGCTGGTCTAGATTTGTTCTAACTTAAAACCTAAAATGTAAGCTTTGCAAAAAGTTATTAAATAAATAAACTTGGCATGTTTAGCTTAGGCAAAATGGTTGTGAAAAAAGCAAAAACAAAACCAAAAAAACCTCTACAACCACGCAGCATTCTGTACAAAAAGGTGTTGCCTCAGCTTCCAAAAGAGTGTCTAGGCTGGTGCAGCTGGTATAGCTGGTGTCACTGGCCCCTGACCCAGGAGAGCAACCGCAGGAATGAGATTCTATACCTGCAACGCTCCTACAGGTCTGCCCTGTCCGGGCACAGCTCTATCCCTTGTGGCTGCAGAGCTGAGGTGCGGAGTACCACGACACAACAAGTGCCCTAGCTCTCACAAGACAGGCATTAAGTTTGATCATTTACACATTGGTCCCAAGGACCCTTGTGTTGCCTTTCCCAGACCCTCACTGGGACAATTTTTTTAATAGAGTGTATTTTTAGGAGTAGTTTTAGATTCACAGCAAAACTGAGGGGGAGGGAGTACAGAGATTCCCCATATGCCACCTGCCTCCCCCATATCAACATCTCCCACCAGAGGACACATTTGCTGTAACAGTGAACCTACACTGACACATATCATCATCACCCAGAGTTCATAGCTTACAGTATGTGTTGGACATTCTGTGAGTTTAGACAGATGTACATTCACCCATATCCATCAGTGTACCAACACAGAACAGTTTCATTGCCTTAAAAATCCTCCATTTGCCAACTCTTCATGCCCCCACTGATCTTTTTCCTGTCTCCATAGTTTTGCCTTTTCCAGGATGTCATAGAGTTGGAATCATACAGCATGTTGCCTTTTCAGATTGGCCTCTTTCACTTAGTAGGTGATAGGTGCATTGCTTTTTTGAGAACATATTCCAATCTCCTGATTAAAAGCAGGATCAGCTATATAATTTGTGTGGCTCAGTGCAAGATGAAAATGCAGGGACCCTCGTTCAAAATTATTAAGAATTTCAAAATGGCCACAGTTGAGTATTAACCATGGGTGGGTCCCTGTGAAACTGTGCGGGTGTTGGCCCACGAAACTGGTCCTGCTTAAGACTGAAGGTGTAAAGCACGTGTCCGTGCATGAGTGGGGCCTTGGTCTTTTTCAGATTCCCACAGCTGAGACCTATAAGCAGAAGAGTTTATTACTTTTGTTTTCACAATGCATCCACAGACACGGGCATCCTCAGTGCCCCGATGCTTTCTCAGACTACACAGCTGGAAGGACAAGAGGGACAAGACAGGGTATGCAGTTTCCTTTCTCAAATTCTTCAAATGATGTGGGCATCAGGAACTGCTCATCAAGGGACAAGACTGGAAGTCGAGCAAGAGAAACAGAGTACAACTTCTGGTACTGCTACAACGCACTGGGCAGAACTACATCCCTGACAGGGATGGGGCAGAAACCCTGAAAATGCTACAATTCATACAGAGAAAGACCGATGACACAAATACCAGAGACAGGACTTTGAGTTGCCAAAGACATTGGAAGTCCTCTGGCATATCCTTCTATTTCTAAAATCAATTAAGAAGCTTCTTCTCCTTTAGCAGCTAGGAAAGAAGGCTCTTTACTAGTTCAAATGATCTATACGTTAAAGGGTGTGAATACAGGTGCTCGCCTGAGCAGAACAATTTAGGAGAAACTATAATTAACCAGTCAAAAGAAACCACTGTGCTTCAGACAGTCCCACAAACAACTCTAATTGCTAATATGTGAGCAGCGATGCAGATCATTAAAAGCAGATATTCAAATATACTCATGAGCCTCAGACCCCTTCCTCTAAGCAAACCAAAGATATCAGTGGTAGTCTCTGAGTTGTTTTATCAATAGTGCTAAGACATAAACTGATCCTGAGCTGAGTGTCTATCAGATCCATCAACTTTTTCATTCATGCGTTGTGAATTTATTATTAAGCTCAGGAAGGCCTTTTGTACAGCAAGATCATTAAAACTTCACCCACTAGTAATCCAAAAATGCAAATAAAAATGTGATTTTTTTTTTTAACCTATTGGATTCATTCGTTCATTTCCTCAACAAACACCCTTCCATTAAGTGACAAGCATTGTACTAAGAGCTGGGGATCCAGGAATAAAGAAAATGGAAAAAATTCTACCCTTTTAACATTTACATTCAATTGGGTCCAGATAAGCTATAAACAAGATTAAGTAAATAAGAATAAGTGAACTACATAACACTAGAGGAGAGATTTTTCAACCGGTGGGCAGCGGCAGGCACACTAGTGTGCTGCAAGGATTTTTTATATCCTCACCAGAGGATATGATTATTGATTTCAGAGAGAGAGGAAGGAAAGGAGAGAAGCATCAATGTTAGAGAGAAACATCAACTGGCCACCTCTTGTATGTGCCCAGCCCAGGGACTGAACCCACAACCCAGGCATGTGCCAACTATTTTTCTGTTTAGGGGTCACCATTCCAACCGAGCCACACGGGCCCAGGCTGCAAGAATTTTTAAAACATGCAATACCTGACTATTCAGTCAGGGGCACTGACCTCTTATCCCTTAGACCGTCAAATAAAAAAATGACAACAGCCAACACACACACACACACACACACTCACTCACTCACTCGCGCGCTGCTCATTAGAACAGAGTCCACAAGGTGGCGCTGGTTCTGCGGCGTGAAGGCCCCTCAGGGCCCATTCACTGGTGATGGACCATTTTTACCGGTAAAAGGAAAACGGGCATCGCATGTGATGACAGAATCTTGAATGATATGATGGATAACTTGTGTAGGCTTATTTCCCGGCAGCATGACACGAATTCAGAGATACTGCAGCTGAGTGAGCTTGTGGTCAATCAGTTTCCTGCTTATGAAATGAAGATTCTAGAATATAGGAGAATAAGGGCCCAGGAGGGCACATAGCAGCACAGATATAAATCACTCTGCAGAGGAATGTACTCTTGTGATTCCTTCATTGTTATTGTAAACTAAACAGTGAGCATCAGTCTTGTGTCTGAAATGCTGGTGCTTAGAATTCTTACAGCAGCACAGAAAACTGAGGTAGAAGTTTTCATTTCAACAGTGCTGGCTAAAACTGTAGGGTTGCAGAGGGGCAAGTAAGGACTGTAGAGAGGATGAGAAGACTAAACAAACCGCCCTCAGGTGGCCCTGCATGTCACTGAGGCACATGGATACCAAGTCTATCAGTCAGCTCAGGCTGTAAAAAAACCCCACTGACTGCGCAGCTTAAACAATAAGCATTTATTCTCTCGCAGTCTGGAGGCCACAGAAGTCCACGGCCAAGGTGTCAGCAGGGTTGCTTTCTTCTGAGGCTGCTTTCCGTGGCTTGTGGATGGCCATTCTATCTCTGTGTCTTCACACAGTTTTCCCTCTGTGAGCGTCTGTGTCCTAAGTGCCTCTTCTTATAAGGACACCAGTTTGTTATGGATTGATCAATTACATGATGAAAGACACAGAGATTTGGGAGTTGAAGCCTCTAACTAGAACATAAGAGGGAGGCCTGGAAATCATCCTTTGGAATGAGAGAATGTCTGGGTAATAGCGTGCTGGGGCCCCATTCTTAGGGGAGACGACTGAGGCTGTGGCCACTTCCCACAGTTGTATGGCCAGTCAGGGTTGGCTTGCCACCAATGGTCCATGTACCATCCCATCTCTTGGTTAAACTTTTCTGTCCATGGAGGAATTGCATCATGTACATATCTCACTTACAAAAATTTAGCTACATGAGCTGAGAATAAAATCAAAACAATGGTGGAGGAATGCCTTGCCTTGTTCCGGGCTTTCATACTGCAAGGACCCTGGTCCTTTGGGGTTCAGCCTGCAGTAAGGGGTTTTTGGTAGTAATTTTACTCTATGTATTTCTAATTACAATCTTACTCAGGACACAGCTCTTATAAGATGCAATTTTGCTCAATCCTTGCTTGTTTATTCTTCAAGATGGATCTCAGAATACAGTGGTACCTCAGTACTCATCATTTAATTCATTCAGGAACTTTGACGAGTGTTGAAACCAACAAGCACCAAACTATGAAGTATTTTCTTTTGCAGGGCAGCGCGGTGACTCACATAAGTTCTAGCAAGTGCAACGAGTCCCAAGCAAGTGCCAAGTGCTGAAACATTTTTTTCCTCATCAAAATGCAACAAGTACAGGGTTTGACAAGTTCTGAAACCAATGAGTACTGAGGTATGGCTGTATTTTGTCAATTTATTAAAAAACAAAAAAACAAAACTACACCAAATTACCTCCTAGTGACATGCTACAGAGATCATGGTGACTGAGTGTGTTGCTCTGGCTCTGGCCCTGTGACCTCAAGCAAGTGTCTAAGTCACTGTTTTTCCTCCGCAGTTTGGAGACACCGAGGATGCCCACCTCACAGAGGTTTTCAGCCAACACCTGCAATTACTTAGATACCCACCTCCAGCAGGGGTCATCTGGCCCTTCCTACCCATGGCTTCCACCTTTGAGTGAACAAGCAGCACAGTATGGAAATTGAATTTGGCCTGAACTGCGAAGCCACCATGACTATACTTACATCAAAACCACCATCCCCAAAGACCAGCTGACAGACTAATGGGTGCAGTCTGGCACCTGCTCTCACTCTCACACCTGTCTGGGCGATGGGACACCTGAAGCAACTGCTGACACCCAGATCTGCATCCATGCTGGGCCTTGCAGTGGGCCGTGGGCAGCAAGGTCAAGACCATAGCTTCAGCCCCTCCACACTGAGCTGAGGGACACCATGGTGGCGAGCCACTCTTGCCTGGGACCACTCTGGAGAAGCCCACACATCCTGTGTCAGGTCTGCACCACAGACATGGTGGTGGACCACAGACATTTAATTATGCTCACAGGGTCTAAGGTCAGAGGTTTGGACAGGACACTCCAGGACTTCTGGGGCCTCGGCTGGGAGAAATCAAAGGGACAGTGACTGGATTGGAAGTTTCTCCACTCATACCTGGTGCTGAAGGGAGTTCAGTAGGGACTGTCAGCTGGAAGGCGGTTGTCCCCAGAAAGAGCGAGGGGTCCAAGACACCCAGGAGAGCGCTGCGTGGGGTTTCTGGCCTCAGTTCACAAGTCAGGCACCATCACTGCTCCCACATCCTGGGGGTCAGAAGTCACTGCGGCTGTTCCAGATCCATGCGGCAGAAATTAGAGGCCACCTGACAGATCTTCACACAATCACCCACGGAAGAGCTGCTGGCACAACAGATACTGCTGTGACCGTCTTTGGAAAATGTAGCCTGCCACAGTCCCCATGCCAGAATAATTTAATGAATAAATAAAATACTTAGAATTACAAAGGAAACCAATTACATTGGAATACAACTTAAAAGCATAATTTGTGCCATAGTAATGTATGTGCTTCTTTATCAACACATTAGAAAAACCAGATTCTAGTGGTGGATCTAAATGCCATTGAGTACCAGTATCAAGGTGGTGGTGAACTTGAATATTTTAAGATATTCACCACAACTGTAATATGTATGTACCTGTGATTTGCTATTGGTGATGAAATCAGACCCAGCAAAGCCCAGTGGCTTGTGGCTTACATCACACTTGAAGTTTCTTTTGTTCATAATTTTTTTAATTGGGATTATAAGTACAGAGTAATTTAAGGAGGATTAACATTTTAAAATTTTCTGTATTTTACCCCAGAACAGGATATTATCCCATTTGTTGAATCAAAACTAGTCTTATCATATGTGTATTTCTTCATTTATATTTTTATACTTCTTGTTAATATTATTTCTAAATGTTGTTTGTGTGGCTATTGTAAATAAGATTTTTTTCTCCCAGTATATTTCTTTTTTTAAGATTCTGTTTATTTATTTTTAGAGAGAGGGAGGGAGAAAGAGAGGGAGAGAAACATCAATGTGGGGTTGTCTCTCACACACCCCCTGCTGGGAACCTGGCCCGCAACCCAGGCATGTGCCCTTACTGGGGAATGGAACCGGTGATCCCTTGGTTTGCAAGGTGATGCTCAACCCACTGAGCTACACCAGCCAGGCAGCTCCCAGTGTATTTTTAACAAGATACTATTTTACGTGGAATATTGGTTTTCTTATATAAACTTGTTTGCAGTTTGTTTTCTTGCACCCTCTTATCTGTGCTATCACATTATCTGCAAACAGAGGTAATTTAACCTTCCTCTGACCGAGATCCACATTTTGTGTTTCATCCCCAGTTAACTGGAAAAGCCTCCAGGGCAATATTACATAAAGAGGTCACCTTGAGCCCATGTTCTTTTGCCAGTGCAAGGAGCCAGGCTGTTATCTCTAACAACCAGTCTTTGAAACCACACAGCCCAGTAGAATCAGCTCCAAATGGCCGAGACTTGTACATGACAGGCAGCTTCCTGAATTTTTGTCATGATTCCAACTCTGAACCAACCAGAGATAGCCAATATGCTCCTCTAACCAACCACAGGATGCCCCCTTCTCACTAGAAGCCACCCTGCTTTCCCTGGGGCCACCGCCTCCACAGAGCACACTTGGACCTTCCCTTTTGTCCACATAAAGCCTTGCCATTCCCTTGAGGGTCTCCCAAACACAAGCGATAGTGGCCAACTCCCTTGCTACAGCAAGCTCTGAATCAAGAGCCTTGCTTGTCTTCATATGGGTGGTCTTTGTTTATTTCCACAAGAGAAAAAACATTTTATCAAGTTGAAGTATCTTCTGTTTATGTTTAATGGTCTGGGAGCAGGTCTTACCAGGGGCTGTCATCCCAAATTGTCATGGGTTGAATTGTGTCCCCTCCCCCTCATACACTAATTCATATTTTGAAGTCCTATCCCCCAATCCCTCACAATGTGACTGTAATAGGAGATAAGGTCTTTACAGAGTTGATTAAGCTTAATCTTTAAGGGCAGTTAATAACCACCATTTATTCAGTTATTTTAGGCATTCACCAATGTTCAAAACCAGTTTCGCAGGATTCCAAAGCAGACCGATTCCCATCACCTTGACTAGAGAAAACTGAAGACCACTAACACTGGGCTTTTACCCATTCACAGCATTTACTAAAGTTACAAAAATGAATAGGCCCCTTACTCTTGCATCTAGCAGTGGGGAAAGAATGCTTTTTATGAGAAGTCAAGGTTTCCATTTCGAATAAACTGATACTAATTACAGGTATCACAGAATAGGTTGCGTGTGATCAATTAATTCCCTTTGGATATGCTGAATTTGAGAGATTTACCACATTCAAGTAAAAAAAAATACAAGAAGCAACAGAAGAACCTAAATGTGCTCCAGCTATACAAATAGCTTTAAAATATTCCCATTAACCAGAGGCAATATAGCACTATTGACTGAAGCCTGATTATGGAGCCAGACCACCTGGGTTGAATCTTTGCCTATCACTTTTGCACCTGTAATACTGGGCAAATAAATTGCGCTTCAGCTTCCCTTTATGTAAAATAGGCAAAATGGTGCTCATTCCAAGTTTTTGTGAGTAAATTATGTAAAGTTCTTAGAATGCAACACAAGACAGTAAGTCTGTATCAATGTTTACCCTTGGTTGAAATTTAAAAATTATACTAGTTCCAAATTATCACCAACATTATTGTGTTTCTGAGTCCTGGTCCTTGAAAGGTCTAAGCAACTCAGAACTAGTGTGTAACTCACAAAGAACAGGGTGCTTGAAACAATCTTTTTTTATAAGCAAGTTTCAAAGACAAGTTCCTGATCCTTAAAACACAACTATTTAATTTATGCTATAATTATGAGTAATCAGCTTCCCCTGAACTTAACTGTAATGCAACAGAGAACCTTTCCTTTTTAAAAATTTCTATAGTGATTTAGACAGACTATTTTCAAACTAGTATAAATATTTTATTAACAATACCTAACAGTTTCTAACCAACTGCATCGCACAGTAAACCACTTTACATCTTTCAGCAAGGAAAGAAACTAAATTTGAAAAGCAGAGATGTTACCCAATGAATTAGGACACAATTAAAGTTTGCTTTAAATTTCTTTGGCAGAGGGGACACCATATTTCTCTTCTCAATTATGAGAAACATTTTTACAGTCCAGAGGGCTTTTATATTTTCACCCCTGTCATGCTGTGAATTTGCAGGGAATGGTTCCAGCAATTCAGGCCCCTTTCTACCAGTTCTCACAAAGTTCTCTGGGCAGAGCAGGCTGGCCCTTAAGTCGAACCCTGGTCCCTCTCTCTTTGGTTTCTCTCTTTTCCTGATCATTTTTCTTCACATGCTTCAGAAAGTTATCTTGGCTCTTAGAGTGTTTAACATGCTCATTACGTACATTAATTCTCTTGGCAAGAACTTGTCCTTCACTTGTTTTGTTTACAATGCCCACTGCATGCTGGGTACCCTGTAGACTCTTCAGTTTTGCTCTGGGAACACTGGTGGGGCATTCATTTTTGAACACTGCCCATTCCTGTGATGTCTACAACATCACCAGTCCAGTAGATTCATGTGTTTGCAACCAAAGGAGCAACTATGTTTCTAAGGCCCAAAGCACACACAGCCGTGCCACCTCTTCCCTTTGCAGTGGGCATTTGAGCTAAGTACTGGAAGATGGTGGTTGGGCAAAAAGACTGCTTGTTGTTGATGGGTTCTTGTTTGTTTTTTTAAATATATTTTATTAATTATGCTATTACTGTTGTCCCATTTTTTCTACCCTTTATTCCCCTTCACCCTGCACACCCCCTCCCACCAGCATTCTCCCAGTTAGTTCATGTCCGTGGGTCATACATATAAGTTCTTTGGCTTCTCCCTTTCCTATACTATTCCTAACCTCCCCATCTCTATTTTGTACCTACCACTTATGCTTCTTATTCCCTGCACCTTTAACCCCATTCTCCCCTCTCCCCTCCCTGCTGATAATCCTCCATGTGATCTCCATTTCTGTGATTCTATTCCTGTTCTAGCAGTTTGCTTAGTTTGTTTTTGTTTTTGTTTTTTTAGGTTCAGTTGTTGATAGTTGTGAGTTTGTTGTCATCTTATTGTTCATATTTTTTATTGTCTTCTTTTTCTTAGATTAGTCCCCTTAATATTTCATTTAATAAGGACTTGGTGATGATGAACTCCTTTAACTTTACTTTGTCTGGGAAGCACTTTATCTGCCCTTCCATTCTAAATGGTAGCTTTGCCAGATAGAGTATTCTTGGATGTAGGTCCTTGTCTTTCATGACTTTGAATACTTCTCTCCAGCCTTTTCTTGCCTGTAAGGTTTCTTTGGAGAAATCAGCTGTCAGTCTTATGGGAACGCCTATGTAGGTAACTGTCTCCTTTTCTCTTGCTGCTTTTAAGACTCTCTCCTTATCTTGAATCTTGGGTAATGTAATGATGATGTTCCTTGGTGTGTTCTTCCTTGGGTCCACCTTCTTTGGGACTCTCTGAGCTTCCTGGACTTCCTGGAAGTCTATTTCCTTTGCCAGGTTGGGGAAATTCTCCTTTATAATTTTTTCAAATAAGTTTTCAGTGTCTTGCTCTTCCTCTTCTCCTTCTGGCAGCCCTATGATTCGGATGTTGGAACGTTTTAAGTTGTACCAGAGGTTTCTCAGCCTCTCCTCATTTTTTAAAATTCTTGTTTCTTCATTCTGTTCTGGTTGAATATTTCTTTCCACTTTCTGCTCCAAATCGTTGATTCAAGGGCTGGTTTCCTTCCCTTCACTGTTGTTTCTTTGTATATTTTTCTTTATTTCACTTTGCACAGCCTTCCCTTTTTCCTCCATTTTGTGAACATACGCCACCAATTCTGTGAGCATCTAGATTATCAGTGTTTTGAATTCTGCATCTGTTAGGTTGGCTATCTCTTCGTTGCTCAGTTCTATTTTTGGAGCTTTGATCTGTTCTTTCCCTTGGAACGTATGTTGTTGTTTTTTTTGTCTTGGCCCGCCCATTATGTTGTGAGGGGTGGAGCCTTAGGTATTTGCCAGGGCGGGGCAACCACTTCACTGCCTTATGGCGCTGTATGTGGGGGAGGAGTCCAAGAGGGAACAATGCCACTTGCTTGGCTCTTGGCCAGCTTTCAGTCACTTACCCTGCTATCCACAAGCAAACTGGGACCTTCTGGTGCTGATTCCCAGGGCAGTGGGTTTGCGTACGTTCTAGGACCCTGTGGGTCTCTCAAACTAGCTCTCCTGTGAGACTGGACATTTCTCCCACAGCCACAACCCCAATAGGTTTTTACCAGTAGAGGTTTTGAGGCTTTTTTTCCTGCACCGGAACCCTGGGTTGCATGTCTCTCTCACTCCCCAGTTGTTCCCACTGGTTTATCCGCCCACAAATGTGGGACCACCCGGTCCGCCAGCCACTGCCTTGCCCACCATGGTCCGCCAGCCGCTGCCTTGCTGCGGCTTCTCTGCTCTGACTGCCTGTCTCCGCCCCTCCTACCAGTCTGAATGAATTTTTCTTCTTTAACTCCTTGATTATTGGACTTCCATACAGTTTGATTATCTGGTAGTTCTGGTTATTTTTTGTTTTAAAATTTGTTGTTTTCCTTCTTTTCGTTGTGCGAAAGGGACAAAGTATATCTACCTGTTGATGGGTTTTTAAAATAACTTTGCTTAAATCATTCTTATTTACTACTATTGTTTATAATACAATGATCGAAGGTTGATAGTATTGCTTTGTAGGTTCTCATTGCAGAGGTTTTCTAAAGTGATTTGCCTTCCTTCTTTTGACACGTTTCTTTCACTGGAGTGTTTTACAAATGACTGAAACTTCAGCGTGTGTGTGCATGTACATGCACATGCGTGCGTTGACAATTTCCAGCTTTATTACATAGTGCCCTATGTTGTGATAGAGAGCAATCACATATACCAGTTCTCCCAGGACACTCCCAAGCCAGTTTGTGGGCAAATCGGCTGTAAAAGCCCTGCCTTCTGCTACTCCTCCCATGCTGTGAATTACGTCTGCGCAGAATTACACCTGTAGCTTTTGTCCGGTTAATTTTTTCAATCTGAAAATAAAATAAAACTTCCCTTGTCTCCCAAAGAAGGCCTAATGTTACAGCCCAACCTGGGTCCCTAGGTGAAACCCTCAAGGTAACAAAAAGAAGAACAGCTATCTTCCTAGGCAGGTACATTTTAAGAAAGAGTGAGCCTCTAAACTCAAAGAATTCTGGAAATCTAAAAAGCCAAGATACACACACGCGTGCACACACACACACACACACACACACACACACACTTGCACAGAGGGCTGTCCTCCTCCTGGTGATTTTATTTACATACCAAAGGGTTGAATTAAGGACCTGGGCACAGTGTATTTCCAAGGATATACTTTCAGAAGGGGTGGGAACAGCTACCTCCTTCCTTTTATATGCAGAGAAAAAATAATTTTCCCTTGTCCCTTACCTACATAGTGTCCTGCCACCCATGTAGGAAATATTCCCACCAGTTTACCTCACATCTCCTCCCCAGCTTAGAGGCCTGCATCAAGGGGGTGCCTGGGCACTACACACCTGCACAAACTCTGAGGTTTCAATAATGACTTGCTCTCTGATGCAGAGAGCCTCGTGCCTGCTGTGTTCATTTCCTGTGGTTCCCATAACAAGGTTCCACAAACTGAGAGACTTAAAACAAAAGAAATGTATTCTTTCCCAGTTCTGGAGGCCAGAAGTCCCAAATCAGGGCCATGCTGCCTCCAAGGTCTCCAAGGGAGAATCCCTTTTCCTCTTCTACCTTCATGGTGTTCTTTGGCTCGTGGCTGAATAACGTCCTTCTCTGCCTCCATCTTCCCAGGGCAGGCTTCCCACTCTGTGTATCTGCGTCCAGAGCTCCCTCTTCTTACAAGGATACCAGCCATTGGGGTAAGACCCATCCTACTCCACTATGACCTCTCCTTAACTGATCATCTGCAAAGACCCTACTTCCAAATAAGGTCACAGTCACAGGTTCCAGGTGAACCTGAATTTAGTGGGAAACTATTCATCACAGTATATACAAATTCAGGACAAAAATCAATAAATATGGGTACCAAAAATCCAACACTGGTCATCTCAGTATCATTATTAATAGTTCCTCCTTTCACTTTCAAAAGTCTTCCACTTCGGATAACAAGTGGGAAGGTCCCCAAACAATGGATGTTATATCAGCAATACCCAATTCTTCTCTACTTCTTCTCTCTTGAAGTTAGGTGTGACCAAGGGACTCATTCTGGCCAATGAAAATGTGAGAAGTGACTTTTGTGAAGCCTTTAACTGTCAGTGCCCCACGCTGCAGCCCTTGCTATATTACCAAATCAAATTCAGCATGGGCTGAAGTAACCTATCATGACCAGGTACAATGTATTTAAGAATTCAAGGATATTTTAACATTAGGAAACCTATTAAGGTAGTAAACCTGGAACTAAAGGACAGAGAAATGACCAACTTAATTGATAATAAAATAAAATTTAACACATATCTGAGATTTGGGCAAGAGACCTTGTAAACTTTAATTATTTAAAAGAAAACCTTTTTAATTTGATAAAAATATAGCTGGCAGAAACCTGCAGCAAATTATACACTTAAGTAAAAATATCAGAATTCTCATTAAATTTGGGAAGGTAAGACATGTGAGGTCCTAGCCAGTGAAAGAAGAAAGGAAAATTAAAGGATCCACATTAGAAATAAAGAGAAAAAGAAACACTTATATGTGAATGTGTGATTATTTAACCAGAAAGTCAAGAGAACCCAGTGAAAAAGAAACAGCAAGGTCATCAAAACAATGCATATGTATAAAATTAATATCTTTATGTACATTTTTAATGTACTGGATAAAAAAATGAGTCCATTCACAATAATGACAAAAATTATAAAATCCCAAGAGCCTAACAAGAAATGTGCAAAATCCATATGAAAGAAATTATAGCCTACTGAAAACACAAGGGCATATGTAAATGAATAAATTATTTCACATAGTAAGTTTCAATGTTGTAGAAACAGAACCCCCAAAATTTAGATTCATTTTTGTTTAAAATGATCATTGAAGCCATAAGTCATAAGTTCAAAGGTATTCAGTGAGAAACCTTGAGAGGAAGAACCACTGTCATTCTCGTACTTTTAGCTAAAGGCCAATAATCAGCAAGTAACTGAGACAAGGAAAATTAAGGAATAATTTCACTTGGTGTTCTCAAAAAATCAACAAATAATAACAGACAAAAGAGACAAGATTCTTAAATTTAAACATATATATAATTACATTCCTCCTTAGATATTTAATAGGTAAGAGTAGGAGGGTTCTGTGACAGTCAGTTTGTAACTACAGAGTCTGGTCATCTGTGACTCAAGGATGGCCTGTAAGCTGCAACTGTTGGGATGTTACAATGTTTGTTACAGAGATTTGTATTTATTCACTAAAATTTGGAAAGAGTGTTTGTCATAAAATTTTAAATTTGCTTACCCAATTCACTGACTGATTTCCCCAATTTTACGATCATTAACTCTGCTGATATGCAAATATTATAAACTATCTTGACAATTTTAAAAAGTACATGTAGATATTTCTCCTGCTTATTTTTTTAAAATGCAATACAAAACCCTGCTCTTAAACAATTTCAAATCTCTGTGACTTCATCTATAAGTTTTTTAAATTATATTTTATTGATTTTGCTATTACAGTTGTCCTGATTTTTCCCACTTTGTCCCTCTCCACCCAGCACCCCTCACTCCCTCAGGCAGACCCCCACCATTGTTCCCGTCCATGGGTCATGTGTGTAAGTTCTTTGGCTACTCCATTTCCTATGCTGTACTTTATACCTCCATAGCTATTCTCTAACTACCTATTTGTACTTCTTAATCCCCTCACCTCTTCACCCATTCTCCCCCACCCCCCTTGCTCTTCCCATCTGACAATCATCTGGTAACTAACTTCTTTTCTCTTGCTGCTTTAAAAGTCTCTCTTTATCTTTAACCTTTGGCATTTTAATTATGATGTGTCTTGGAGTGGGCCTCTTCCCATCCATCTTGTTTGAGACTCTCTGCACTTCCTGGGCTTGCACGTATATTTCCTTCACCAAATTAGGGAACTTTTCTTTCACAATTTTTACAGATAGTTTTCCAATTTCTTGCTCTTTCCCTTCTCCTTCTGGCACCCCTAGGATGTGAATGTTGGACCTCTTGAGGTTGTCCCAGACTGTTTGCACTATCCTCAATTTTTTTGAATTTTTTTTCTTACAATTCTGCATGGTTGTTTTTTGCTTCCTTATGTTCCAAACCATTGATTTGAATCTCAGTTTCACCCATTCTACTGTTGTTTCCCTGTAAATTGTTCTTTATTTCAATTACTGTATCCTTTATTTCTGACTGGATCCCTTTTATGCTGCTGATCTCACTAAGTTCCTTGAGCACCCTTATAGCCAGCGTTTTGAACTCTGCATCTGATACATTGCTTATCTCCATTTCATTTAGCTCTTTTTCTGGAGTTTTAATCTGTTCTTTCATTTGGGTCATGTTTCTTTGTCTCCTCGTTTTGGCAGCCTCCCTGTGTTTGTTTCTATGCATTAGGTAGAGCTGCTTTGACTCCGTGTCTTGGTAGTGTGGCCTAAAATAGTAGATGTCCTCTAGGGTCCAGTGGCACAGCCTCCCCTAGTACCCAAGCTGGGTACTCGAGGTGTGCCCTTTGTGTGGGCTGAGTACACTCTCCTCTTGTAGTTGAAACTTGGTTGCTTTTGGTAGATCAATGGGAGGGATTTACTCAGACCAGTGAACTACAAAGACTGGCTATGACCATTGACCACCAACCTCCACCCTCTGTGGAGGATCAGCTGTGCTGGGGCAGGGTGGTGATGTTCCAGCATGGTCTGTAGCTGTCCACTGGGTGCCCTGGGGTTTCCTGAGTGGTGCAGGCCAAGGTCAGCCCCCACCTGTGTTTTGCTTGGGGCCACCCTGCCTGAGCTGTAAAGCAATCTGAGATGGCTGCTACTTGTGCTGGGCTAGGAGATCCCTAGGCAAAGCCAAGTGGTGAATCTAATCTGGCTGCCACTGGGCTCACTGAGACCCGCTGTTGCTTGTTTGATAAGATTTAGGAGCCAAGACCAGCCATTCTTATGGAAAAGCAGCTTGGGTGAGCCTGTATGTTGGGTGAGGCAGAGCCTCTGGGGATTTCCAAGGCAGGTCAGTGTTAGCCAGGTTGATGGAGTCTCAAATATGGCACCAGCTTGCTGACCCTTTTTCGGGGAGGGTTTAGCAAAGGAACAATGGTCTCTGCTCACCTTGATGCCAGGCACTTCAGTTTCTCCGTATATATCCCTGGTGCCTTTCAAGCTGTAACCTCGGTGCTGGGGCTCAGAGGGAATGAGTCTGAGTAGCTGAGTCCATGTGTGGGTTCTTTAAGAGGAACTGCTTGGGGCTCTAGTAGTTTCTTCCACCTACTCAATCCCTGCTGGTTTTTGCAGCCAGAAGTTGTGAGGACTTCTCTTCCTGGAACTGGAATCCTGGGCTGGGGGACCTGGTGTATGTCTGGGACTCCTCATTTCCAAGATATCCCTCCCAAATTTTTATCCACATGAGTGTGGGGCCAGCCTGTTCTGAGTCTGCACCCCTCCTACCAGTCTGGATAAATGTGGTTTCTTTAATTCTGTAGTTGTCAGACTTCCATTCAACTTGATTTCATGGTTGTCAGACTCCATTCAGCTTGATTTCTGATGTTCCTGAATGATGTTTGTTCTATATTTTAGTTGTGATATTGATGTGGTTGTGTGAAGAGATGAGCCATGTCTGCCTACGCCGGCATCTTGACCAGAAATTCCTAATCTATAAATTTAATACAAGGTATTTTATTTAACTTGACAGGACAATTCTAAATTTCATTACAAAAAAATAAAATACAAGAAAGAAACCAAGAAAGTTTTCAAAAGAAGAAATGAAGGAAATGTCCCTGCCAGATATAAAAACATGACTAACCATGCATACACTACATGATACATTACACACAGACTAACAATGAAACATTGGCACCTAGCTGGAGACATGAAACAGTGGAATGAAATAGAGATTCCTGGAATAGTCACACTGGAAAGTTAGAACCTATCACACATCATACAAAAATAAATTCCTTGCAGAGTAAAAGTATAAACATATACAAATACTTTAAAAGTATAGAAGCACAATTTATAAAGCTGGGGTAGAAAAGACCTTAAAGAAGATACAAAGCACAGAAATGATAAGGTTATGATAACCCTGACTACCTAAAAATTTTTAACTTCTATACAACAAAAGACTATAAATAAGGTTAAAAGGTGAGAGAATACATATACTATGTCTATAAAGGGTTCATAATCAGATACATATTTACTTTAACTTCTATAAATCAACTTTTAAAAATAGACAAATAACCCGATGGGTAATTAGACAAAGGATATGAATATTTCTATATCATACAAATGGCCTATAAATAACATGAAAATATTTTCATCTTTACTAATAATCATGGAAATTAATTAAAACATCTATGATATAACATTTTACCTTTCTCAGATTGACATTCTCTGTTTCATAATATGCTATTGAAAAGGGAATAAATTGGTGCTACCTTTTGGGGGGGGTGGTGTATTTTGGCAAGTATCTACTGCTATTTTTAATGTACAAACCTAGACTAGAATGCCTTGTCACTGGCTAGCATTCACCCCCACTTCACCGTAAAAGGAGTTCCCATGTCTGTTCATAGCCACGAGACTTCCAGGACCTCCTCTTGGCCAAGAATACAACCTGTATTGTAGGACTTAAAATTTCAAGTGCTGCCTTGACATCTTAAAGCCTCACTGGGCCCCAAAGATCATGAGTTACCCTACTCTCAACAGATGTTCCCCACCCAAACTGCAGGGAAGGTTCCCTGCCCAGCTAGGTCCACTGTCAGCCAGACCAGCAGCATCCCACGTGGTTATCGACCAAATGGGTTTCGCCTCCCTGCTGGCCTATGGATTATTTAAACAGGCGAATCACGCCCTCCCATGGGAATGAAGGAGCACCTCACCCTCTCCTTGCTGCAAAGTCAGTCTTCCACAGCTCTACTGGCTCATCCCACATCTGATGCCTCTCCTACATGATCCTTTCCCACACTGGGGGTACATGTGACTGACAAAGTGCTGTCCATCTCACCTATCCTGTGTCAGGCGTTGTGTGTTTGGCCATCTCATACTATTAGGGTGGGGCTCCCCCTTCATTGAGGAGCATTCAGAACACATCCTAGCCCCACAGACATTGGGTCAGGCCGCATGACATCCATCCTCTCCAAGCAGCAGCATCAAAGGGTATATTAATTTGCTCCGGCTGCCATAACAAAGTACCACAGACCGGGTGGCTAAAACAACAAAAACTTAATCCCTCTCATTTATGGAGACTGAAGCTCCAAGATCCAGGTGTCAGCAGGATTGGTTTCTTCTGAGACCTCTCCCCTTGGCTCATACATGGCTATCTCCTGCGTTCTCACAGAGTCGTCCTTCTGTGTGTGTCTGTGTCCTAATCTCCTCTTCTTATAACTCATTTGGAAACAGGGTCCTCCTCATTTTAACTTCAGTTACCTCTTTACAGGCCCTGTCTTCAGATACAGTCACATTCTGAGGTCCTCTTACAGGTGTGCGTTCTGGAAAACACTTGCAATTGGGAGGGACACAGAGGTGCATAGCAGATTCTCAGCGTGCATTGTGTGTATTCCTGAAAAATTGGAAGCACTTTAACTTTCCTCAATGAGGACCAGTCAAAACAGAGTCAAACACACCATGTGAGACCATGCAGCAATGAAAAACTATTAGAACTTCTGCATTTAATGTTAATGCATCTGTATTAACTAGCTTAGGTTTTGAATTACAATACATGACATGACTCCATTTATAAAATAAGTAAATGAACACATTAGGTACAACTATAATTGTTTTTATGTCCACAAAGAGCAGTGTATATGCACAGAACAAAGGTATGGAAGTTTGCTGACTAAATAATTAAAGAGTTACTTCTGACAAGGGAAAGTGGTGATCAAAAGAAACTTCTACCCTGGCCAGGTGGCTCAGTTGGTTGAAGCACTGTCCTATACACCAAAAGGTTGTGGGTTTGATTCCTGGTCAGAGTATATACCTAGGTTGCCGGTTCAGTCCCCGATCGGGGCGCATGTGAGAGGTAACCAGTCAATGTTTCTCTCTCACACCAATCTCTCTCTCTCCCCACTTCCTCTCTCTCTAAAATCAATAAACATGTCCTCAGGTGAGGATTGAAAAAAATAATACATTTTTTTAAAAAGGAATTTCTGCCCAACATGAGTATTTAAAATAAATGAGATAGAGAAACTCTTCTGGAAAGTGAGTGTGAGGAGCTCCATGGACCCTCCCTCAATGAAAGAGCCATAACTAGTGTGGGTGAGAAAAAGGGGTTCTATGGAAAGTAACATCACAGAGTGATGTGATCATAAATTCCCAGCTGGGCAGGTCATGGTGGGTATTCAGGCCCCAGGCTTATAGCTTCTTTAGTGAAAGATTTTAAGCCTGCCCTCTCCTCTGTTCTTGTGCATCTAGTTTAACACACCTTTGAAATACCAGAAGTAATGCCCCTCAAAGTGTGTAGTAACCCTCAAGAGAGCACATAATCTTGTTAATCATCCCATAATCCAATCCTCACCTTGCTTTCTTCAATCTTCTTGACATCCCCTCTTTAATTTCAAATGCATAAAAGAAGCTGCAAAGTTGTTATTCGTGGGAACATTTCAGATCTTGCTCCCTAGCATATCTTGGCTCAAATAAACTCTTATAAAAATTCTCTACAGGTTTAGCTGTTTCTTAGGTCAGCATTAGAGAAAATTATATGTTAATAAAAACAAAAGTTTGATCATTTGAAGTCTCCAGAAATAGTTCTAAGGGCATACAGCAAATGGAGAAATGTTTATTCAAGAGAATGTACTAAATCTCGGCAAGAACAATAATAGCCTGTTGCTTTTGAGCCACAGAAAACTCCTGCCCCTCCCTCAGCTCGGTGTGGCTAGTGTAGCTAGCTGAGTGATGAGGTCAAGAGGATGGGACTCCCACTCCCTCATATTTTCCTGGATGGGGAAGAGCACCAGGATTTGCATGCCTCAGCTCTGTGTTGTAGAAACTCCAGGCAAGCACAGCCAAGAAGTCTGAGTCTCCCTCTTTGTACTCATTTCTAGGGCAGAAGCTCCCCTACAGGGGGCAGGCTGGGAATTCCAGGTCCCAATCTCCCTCATCTCTTACCCATACAGGGCAGGATTTCTACACTAGAAGAAGAAAGCCAAGCAGGCTAGGTGCTGCCGCTCCTGTTTTATGACTGATCACACAGCAGGGTGTCAGTTTGAGGGAAGCAGAGTACTGTTCTGGTCACATGTCCCAGAACAGTGGCACAGAGTGTCATTGTGGAGCAGAAGCATGCTATATGGATGGAGGACTCTGTGACGGTCCTTAAGAGGACCAATTTTATTTAGAAAAGTGACAAGGAAGTTCAAACATAAAGGCATTATTTTAAAAAAAAGAGAGAGAGAGAAAGAGATTTGGTGATAAGCAATTAAGAGGAGAGTGGGACCTCCATGATAGCAACAAATGAAACAATACACAAGCTAGAAATTTTAAAAGGGAATCACTGAAAGAGACACTAGAACCATCCCCGATCTGAAAAAGCTCTAAAGACTGTCCCTAAAGATTATAAAGATGCTTAACTTTCATTGGCTTAGAATGTGGAGCACTTTATGCCCCATGGTGCTGTTAAAAATAATATAGCATTCAGCAGTGGGGGTGAACAGTTGATATCTAGTAATACCAATAAAGGTAGACCAGACAGAAGCTTAAAAGTAAGATCACTGAAGGAGATAAAGAGAGCCCAGCTAAAACCATTACCACCTATGAGCATTCCTGAGGCTTCGCCTCTGAGTAGTGACATCACAGGATGCACACAGCAAAGGAATGTACTGCACTGAACTCATCCAGCCAAGTCACCATACAAATAAACAAACAGTCTGACAAAAACAAGCTTGGGGCCAGGGGTTGGAATCAGTATCCAGAGTTGCTGAAATATATTATCTGAAAGGTCCAGTTTTCAACAAAAATTATGAAACATACCGCCCAAAAAACCCCCCAGAAAAATGGGACCTATACACAGGCAAAAAAGCAAGCAAGAGAATTACCTTTGAGGCAGTTAGATTTTGGTTTTAGCAGACAAAGACCTCAAAGCAGCCACCATAAATACTTTTATGGAATGAATTGCGCCCCACTCCCCAAAAATTATGTTAAAGTTTCAATGCCTAGTATCTCAGAATGTGAGCATACTTGGAGAGAGGATCTTTACAGAGATGATTAAAGTAAAATGAAGTACTATAGAGGTCTAATCCAAAATGACTGGTGTCCTTATAAGAAAAGGAAATTAGGACATAGACATGCACAGAGGGACAACCATCTGAGTCATGGGGAAAAGATGACTCTCTACAAGTCAAGGAGGGAGGCCTGGAACAGACCTTTCTCTCATGGAACTCAGGAGAAACCAATACTGCTGATAACTTGATCTCAGACTTCTAGCACCTAGAACTACGGCAAAGTGAATTTATGTTTTTTAGGCCATCCAGTTTGCGGTACTTTGTTACAGCAACCCTAATGATTTAATACAAATATATTCAAAGAACTAAAGAGTTCTGACTGGTATGGCTCACTTGGTTAGGGTGTCCTCCAGTAATCTGAAGTCATGGGTTGGAGTCTGAGGCAGGGCACACGCCTAAGTTGTGTGTTCAGCTTCAGCTGGGGAGCATATGAGAGGTTCCCAGTCAGAGTGCATACAAGAGGCAATCTATCAATGCTTCTCTCTCACATCAGCATTTCTCTCCCTCTCTCTCTCCCTCCTTTCCACTCTCCCTAAAGTCAGTGAGCATGTCCTCCAGAGAGGATAAAAAAAATAAACAAAGAACTGAAGAAAACCAAGATTAAATAAAGAGGTTTGGCTCGGTGTGCCATGACCCTGTGGTTTCAGAGTGTCGATCCAATCCTGCACAGCTATCCTCCACCCTCCAGAGGTGATAGAGCTGATCCTTACTGTGGCAGAAGTCTCTGAGGAAATGCTACTGGCGCAGGGTGCTGGCGCACACCAGCTGTACCATGGTCCAGCTCACTATTCTCCTCTCCCCTGAAGGCCTACCATGGAGGCCACTTAACCATCCATCATGGTTAATCCATCATGCCCTAGGTCACTGTACCAACTGGACTTTCAACCACATCTTCCTGCTCACAAGGGTCCCAGGGGAAGCCATTTGGTGGAGCAGCTAGGTTCCTATGATCCACTGCTCAGCAGTCATGGAGAGAAACTCATTCTCAACATGGACTGGATCTGGCATTGGATCGGCCTGTTTACAGGCCCCTCTGTAAACCTGTGGAAAAGCTTCTGGGTCTTTCTGGCTTTTTCCATCTGCATCCCATGATGGTCACAAATGCTGAGAGGCTGTGACAGAAATGGGTACATGAAATCCTCTTAGCATCTGAGAAAACAGATACAGAGGCTACAGAAACAAAAGTGAGCTGACTTCAATGAGCAAATCAGTGAGAACAAGGTCAAAATCCTCTTAAGACACTTGTGCAGAGTTATTAGTTTTATTAGCTCTAGAGGTCAATAAATGAAACTTTCTATGTCATCCATGTTCTTCTGGCCCAGCCTGAGCAGAGCCCAGGGAGAGATTTTTTCTGGTGTGACACAGAGCTGGATCTAGGTATTAATTAGCTTTTTCACCCTTTATCTTGGAAAAGACAGTGGCTGTGGGGTAGGTGGAATTTTGAGTTGGGCCCTGGGTCTTTTAGACAACTTTACAGCCTGCTGCCTTCCAAAATTTTCCTATTTCAAATTCCCCAACCAACACGTCCATGGCCCATTCAACTAATTCCTACCTTAACCATTTATGGTCAGCCCAACAGTTTGAGAACACTATCACTGTCCCGGCCAATGTTGCTTAGTGGATTGGAGCATAGTCCCATAGACTGAAAGGTTGCTGGTTTGATTCCTGATCAGGGCATAAATGAAAAAAAATGTCCTCAGGTGAAGATTAAAAAAGAAAAAAAGAACACAGTTACTTTGTTTATTGTTTTCATAATTGTAGATTTATATTTTCTTGCTTAATACATTATCTCAAATTTACAAAGGTAGATTTATTATGAGCATTTAGGCTGTAATAGCCTACCTTTAATAATGAGTAACTGGAAAAAGTTAGTATTGTAAAGTGCCTACATACATTCTAGGCCCTTTACATTCAAACTTATTTGTGAGGTCTATAAGGTATTACAAAAGTCATACTGCATTATCTCCATTTTATAGATGGGTAAGCTGAGGTTCAGAGGTGGTACCTTGCACAAGACCACAGTTTAATATTGGCAGAGCTAAGACTCAGACCCCAATGTGCCTACTTGGAGAGCCCTTTGCAATATGTGTGGTTTGTAGTGTGGTGGCATGGGAGAATAGGCAAGGACGAGGGACTTTTCAAATGTGCACTTAAAAAGTCAGTGATAGAATTGGGTTTAGGTATCATGAGTTAGGTAATATAAATGACTGGTTATGCCAAAAAACCAAAATATTACATTTCCTTCTCCACCCTAACCAGAGGATTCTATACCCACAAGCGTTAATTAGATGGTTTTTGTGCACATACTGGATAGTACAGATTTCAAATTCTGGCATAGGACTAGAATATAGGAGATTTATAAAGGAGATTCTAAAGCCCTAGTAATGTACCAATTTATTTTATTCTCTGGATTTTATATTCTGAGGACAATTAACAGCTACCTCAAATTGTGGGGTCATCAAGGCTCCGTAGGCTTGTTATTTCTTGGCCTCCACTTGCTTTAGGGAGAGCAGACTTGGAAGGCAGGACAGCAGAGAGGAACTGACTTTACCTGGGTTTGATCTTGGATATGGGAAGAGAAATGCTTTGAAATGATAGGAACTCTGGAAGTTTAAAAAATACCCTGGGGAGTTTGATAGGAGAAGCTTTAATTGGTAGAGCAAAAGAGAATGTGATTTTGAAAAGTATTGATCAGTGAGGGGAACTGCTGTGAAATAGGTTAAGGTAAGGCTTTTTTTTTTTTTTTTTAGTTTCTGCCAACTCCTGTATCCACTTTGTGCCCTTGTCTGTCTTTTGTCTTAGATCTGTACACACATATTTCCTGTGTGAGCCCGTCCTCTCCCTGATTTCCAAAGTTTTCTCAAGCCCTAGACTTGCCTTGGATCTCCAGAACGATATTTCTCATCATGCCTTAGATGATTACATCAGCCTATCTTGCTACCACCTTCAAATCTAATATGCTCAAAATTCAACTCTGACAGTGGCTGGGAGAAAAGCTGAGCTGCCTGGATGACCATATGGTGGCTGCCTGCAGCTCCCAAAGGTCAGTACTTTCAATGGGAGAAGGAACTCTGGAGGCTGCCTTTGGTTTTGGTCTGGCTGAGGGTGGCTGGGGTTTCTTCTAGGTTTCCTGGAGGGGATGGGCTTTGAGACAAGAGTCTGCCATTCTCTCAGACTTCACAGCATTTGAATAAAGACCTCTTTCCTTTCTCACCAACCTCTGCTTCTGGAATTTGCTCATTGGTTTGGCAACAGTATGATGACAATTATCTCATCAAATAAAAAATACCAATTAAAAATTGAAAGTATATAAAAGAACCAAGTGGAAACTCTGGAGTTGAAAAGCGTAATTAACCAAATCAAGCAATTCCAGTCCTAGACATAAAACCAAAACAATTGAAAACAAGTACTCAAATAAATATATACACATTATGTTTGTAGCAGCACTACTCACAAAAGGCAAAAAGTAGAAACAACCTAACTATCCATCAGTGAATGAATGAATAAACAACTTGTGATATATATATATATATATATATATATATATATATAAAATGAAATATTTTTTGGCTATAGAAAGGAATAAAGTACTAATACATGCTACAATGTGGATGAACCTTAAAAACATTATGCTACGTAAAAGAAACTGAACACAAAAGTTCATGTTATTTTTTTAAGTAAAATGTATACAGACAGAAGAACAATCAGTCGTTGCACCAAAGGTCTGGTGGGAGGGGGTTAATGGGAAACAACTGTCTAATGGTTACAGGGTTTTGTTTAAGGGTGACAGACATGTTTGAAAACTAGATAGGGAAGGTGGTTATACAACATTGTGAATGTACTAAGGGCCACTGAATTGTTCATTGAAATATGGTTAATTTTATGTTATGTGAATTTCAACTTAATTTAAACATATATACAGTGTGTGTGTGTGTGTGTGTGTGTGTGTGTGTATACACACACACGCAGTAATATATATGGAAAACTCATCAGAGACCTCAACAGTAATTTTAAGCTGGACAGGCTAAATAACTATATAGGTTGCACCATCTTAAAAAAAAGAAGAATAAAGAAAAATAAACAAAGCCTCAGAGAAATGTGAGACATTATTAAGCACACCAACATATGTATAATGGGAATGCCAGAAGGAGGCAAGAGGTAGGCAAGCAGAAAAAATATTTAAAGAAATATTTGAAAACTCCCCAAATTTGATTTAAAAAATTAATTTGCAAGTCCAAGAAATCCAATAAACGGCATGCAAGACAAATGTAAAGAGAACTAGGCACAAGCCAAATACCAAGAGAAAATACAGAAAGCAGCAAGAGAAAAACTCTGGCAAACAAGAAAACTCCAATAAGATTAATAATTTCTCACCAGAACAATGGAGACTAGAAGGCAGTGGAGTGAAATGGACAGAGTATGGAAGAAAAATAATGTCAACAAAGAATCTTATAATCTGCAAACATGTCTTTTAAAAATGAAAGCAAAATATATTCCCAGATAAATAAAAACTGAGAGTACTTATTGCTATCAGGTATGACTTATAATAAATTCTAATGAAAGTCCTTCAGACTGAAAGCAAGTGACCCCAGAAATTAATTCCAAACCACACAAACTAAAAAAGCACCAGTAAAGATAATCACATAATTATAAAAGACAATATAAACAGATACTTTTCCTTTCTTAAGTGATTTAAAGCAATTGTACAAAACAATGCCTTTGTCATAGATCAATGGAACAGAATAGAGAGCCCAAAAGTGAATCCATGTCTCTATGGTCAATTAATGTTTGACAAAGAGGGCAGAAGCATAAAATGGAGTAAAAATATCCTCTTCCACAAATGGTTTTGGGGAGATCTGGACAGCTGCATGCAAAATAATGAAATTTGACCACCAACTTACACCATACACAAAAATAAACTCAATATGGATAAAAGACTTAAATATAAGTCACAAAACAATAAAAGTCCTAGAGGAGAACATAGGCAGGAAAATCTCAGATATTCTATTCAGCCATATTTTCACCAATATGTCCTCTAGAGCAAGGGACATCAAGGAAAGAATAAACAAATGGGACTTCATGAAAATAAGAAGTCCCTGCATGGCTAAAGAAAACATCAGCAAAATGAAAAGGGAACCAGACATATGGGAAGATATATTTGCCAATGATACCTCAGACAAGGGTTTGATCTCCAAAATATATAAAGAACTCACATGACTCCACTCCAGGAAGACAAACAACCCAACTAAAAAATGGGCAAAGGACATGAACAGACTCTTGTCCAAGGAGCACATACA
>PVJD01013074.1:0-36028 GCA_004026545.1 Mormoops blainvillei | reverse complement strand
AATAATCACACACTATCACTACTGATTTTGCTGATCAAACTGTTCCAGCTTTGGCAGGGGGAATTCTTTTAGGTTGGCTATTGTGCCCTTTTGGCAAAACAGCATTTCAGAATCAGCCTAATATCATTGAAAGAATGTTTACCAAAACTTTTCCCACCCCTCACCATAAATATTAATCGTATGCTAACCTGAGATGTTGCTTTCATCTTCATTTCTTCAGCAGTGGCAGCAGGGAGAGAGCAAGCTGAAGCACAGTAATAATGAATAAAAGAACTTTCTTTTGAAGAGAGGTTCTGAAATAAAGGAAGTGCCTGAACCCAAGACAATGGATAAGAAAGTTCTAATTCTCCAGTGGTTGTACTTATTTCTGTCATAATATCTTTCAATTTCAATTCTTCTCTTTGTGAAATAGGATTTTGTAGTTCAAGGAAAATGAATTCACTGGATTTTGCTATTAAAAAAAACAATTTTTATCAATAATATTATTTTAAAGGACATTATAATTAAAATATAACTTGATTATTAATAATAGTAAGGTTGGTATATAACAACTAGCAAAGGAATAACCAAGGCAAATTAAATCACAAAATAGGCCATTAGTAACCCAGAACCAAAATTCACAATTTTTAGAATTCTACTGCGTTAGAATTGAAACTCCACAATGGTACTGACCTCTGTGCTTCCAGGATCTGGCATTTAGTAGGTACTACTAAATATTTGTTACTGAGTCCTGGTTGATGTAGCTCACTGGATTGAGCATCAACCTGTGAACCAAAGGGTCACCGGTTCGATTCCCCAGTCAGGGCACATGCCTGGGTTGTGGGCCAGGTCCCCCATAGGGGGCGCAAGAGAGGCAACCACATATTGATGTTTCTCTCCCTCTCTTTCTCCCTCCCTTCCCCTCTGTCTAAAAATAAAGTAAATAAAATCTTAAAAAAAAATTTGTTACTGAATGTATGAAAAAATGAGTAATAACTACGTAAGTATTTTTTTCTACCCTCTTCCATACATCAAATCTATTAATTAAAAAAACAGTCCAGCTCCAACTGGTGTGGCTTGGTGGGGTGACCTCCAGGCTGCGAACCGCAAGGTCACTGGTTTGATTCCCAGTCAGGACACATGCCTGGGTTGTGAGCCAGATTCCTGGTTGGGGGTGAGCAAGAAGCAACCTATCAATGTTTCTCTCCTTCTCTTTCTCCCTCCCTTCCCCTCTTTCTAGAAATAAATAAATAAAACCTTTAAAAATATATATATTCCAATCAAACACTTCCTCCAATATCATTTTCTTTAATCAATCATTTCCACAATGATCTCAAATGGCATTCCCTTCCCCCATGATGATTACAAATGGCTCATTATATATTTCCAATTTGTCTGCTATGTAATCATGAGTTTCCCCAATTAATTTGGAAGTAATTAGGATAGCAAAATAACTAACTTTAAATATATACACACACACGTATTATGGGAGCATACAGAAAAGTACTCAACCCAGTCTTAGAGAAAGGATACACAGTATAAGTAAACTGATTTTCTCTTTTAGAATCTAAAGAAAACACTGAAGGTAAACACTTCTGTATTTTATTTAACGTCACCACTATTAGCTCAGTCACAGTTCATTATGAAATATGGGCAAGAAATTCATAAGAAAAGGGGTCAAGGATGGTAACTGACTAAAAGATAAGGTACGCCTTTTATTTTAGAAAATAATGTCATTTGGTTGAGTAAAAGTATCAGGAAAAATTATGTGAATAAATAAAATAATTTACCTTATACAATATTAACGGATAAAAAGTTTTAATTCAGTGAACTTAATTTCAATTCAATGAAATTACATTCTATTAAATTATTTTAAAAGAAAATTTTTACAGTACTTCTCAGGTTATCCTGAAATTTAGAAATTATTTTATACTCACATTGCTGGCTTAACATAGAGTTTTCTAATTGGGTCTGAATCTCTTGAAGATAATGTGATGAGACCCACAGGAAAAGAATAGCATGATTCCTTTTACTGTGATCATCATCCTTACTTTTCCATAAGCCAAACCTCTTTAAATGTGTGGTATCCACTAGCAATAAAACCTCATTCAAGGACACTAAAACAAATAAAATATAACAAATTAATAAATTAATCTATTTAGGAATACAACACTTATGCACTATCTCTCTAATATACTGTATTTCAAGAACAATTATTTGCCAATTTTTTCAAAAATATCATTTCCAGTACACTTCACTAAACTTAGCTGAAACACCCCAAACAGTATGATTAAAAAAGATCATGTTACAATTAGGGCCAAATAATTATTAAATGGTAATTAAATGTAGCAATTTAGTCTCTTACACTATATGATCTCAGTTACATCCCTGGATGGAAAATATGAATGCAAATTTCCACAGGACAAAACCTTGTCCAGGGATATTTCTTACTCAGAGTTCCAATACCACAAGAAGAGGGAGGAGGGGGAGAAGAAGGAGAAGAGAAAGAGAAGAGGAAGAAGAGGAAGAAGGCTATCTTACCAATGCAGAAAAGCATAATGTAACAGAAAATTATGTATTCCTATCTTGGTCAATATTATCAACCAGGCCTCCAAATGCTATCATAAGCCAATTTATGCCTATCTTCTCCCAAAATATCTGCATTCCACTACACAAATTAGATACTATCAAAAGATTCTTAAGACTAGTATGAGCTTCTGAGTGGTCTAAGATGATATTTCTTTTAAAATTCTTACAGGTTTTACTTTTCAAAACTTCTAGGTAATCACTCTGAATTATTACTCTTCCTCCCTCTTAGTGAGCTAAAAAAAAATCTTCGTTGAGGGCTTTTTTTTTTTTTTAATTCAAAGAAATATGTAAAACTTGTATAAAGAAGTCCTGCAGGTTATCTGGTACAACTTTAAAAAAACAAGCTGCTAAACTAGAGATACAATCAGCTAAGTATAAACCCAAGATGGGTACTGACTGGAAACAAATTTTTAGTGTGCCTTCCCTCATTATCTGCTGGCACCTTGCCACTCAAAATGTATTCCTCAGCCTCTGACATTGGCATCACCTGGGAGCCTGTTAGAACTACAGCATATCAGGCCTCAGCCTAGATCTACCGAATCAGAATCTTCAGTTTAATAGAAAAACCCAGGTGATTCACATGAACATTAGTTTAAAAGCATTTTACAGTAAGCATTCAAATACCTAGTACTTATCCTAATGTTCCCATGCCAGCCATTCTTTTTTTTTACTTTTTCTTATAAATTAATCCATTTTAAACATCTTTCTTTCCTATTTCCTTCTCCTTTCCTTCCTTCATTCCGTTTCTCTATGTCTTTTTCTTGTACCCTTTCTGTATTCCTATTTACCCTCTATACCTATTAGCGTGCCGGCCTTTCCGCTCTTCCTAGTCTGTCCTATCCTATTCTATCTCCCCTCTTTCTTTTACTCTCTTTACTGATTCCTCTCAATGACTATCTATCAATCACTCACCTATCTATGGCTCTCTCTATATTTTATACACCTGCCTAACCTTCCTATCTACCTGTCATCCATCTTATATTTTACTGGAACATTTTAACTGACTTCTTTTTAGATTTCATTCCCCACTGTCCAAAATCATACTTAATTTTCTTAGTAGCTCTTCGTTTTCAAATCATCTCTCACACATTCTTTCTTTCACTTCTTTTAGATTTTACTCTTACATACTCATTACTTTACACTTTTCTTTCTTCCCACTTCCTCCCTTTGTATCTTCCTCCTTGTTTTCTTTATAGCTTTTTGTATATATTTCCTCACTGCATTTTATTGTCCTTCTCTTTCTCTGTTCCTAGTTTGTCTGTGCCCTGCATGCCTGTCTGCCCTTTCTTTCTTCTTGTCTTTCCTTCCTTACTTCATTCCTTCCTCCTCCTTTCCTTCATCACTTTATCTCCCTTCCTCTTTTCCTCTTCCATTCCTCCCCCTCCCTCCCTCTCCCCCTTCCCTCTTCCCATTCTTTTTTACTGGTTCTTTAAAAACAAAAACAAAAAAACAAAAAACTATTCTTTTCATTTCTAGCTCTTTCGTCTAATTCTCTTTGCATCTATTTTATAGTCCTCCTATTGGCTTATACCTTTCAAAGTCTATTCTCTCTTGCTCTTGCTTTCTCCCTCCCTAACTCTCCTTTTGTATTTTATTGCATTTTTTAATACTGACTTCCACTTTTTTCCAGCTTATTAAGATGTAACTGACATAAAACACTGTGTGAGGTTAGGTATAAAGCACGTTGATCTGACACACTTATTTACTGCATTGCAATTGGGACAGGCTAGTAAGTCAGGACAAGCAGAGTAAGGAAACTGAGACAGATGCAGTTTACAGCCATCTAGTAAATCCTCTCCTCCCAAAACCAAGGACATTTAAGAGTAAATGGTTTGCACTTCTTCCCAACCAGAGGGTAAACAACTTAAATCACCACAGTTGGGGACATCTGCAGAAATCCAGTTAGTGCCATTTGTCAACCACATCCAAGGACAGATGAAGTTAAGGGAGTAAATCTCATTTCGGCACATCTGCATAAAGCTGATTTATACTCTACTGTGATCCTCCCTTATACCTCCCCTCAGTCCCCAGCCTTTAAAACTCCTCAAAACAAAGGTCCCAGCGCTCTCTATTCCAGAAGCAAGCTCACACTTCTCCCTTCCTCTTCTTCCCCCACAGGCATGTATCTCCTCAACTTTAAGGGACTTCACAAGGCTTGCAACCAGAAGCAATGGGCAGGGGCAGTTCATCCTCAAATAACCCCCTTACCCTGTCCCCATGGCCCCCTTTTCTCTGACTTCTTAGTCAGCCAAGGTAGCTCAGCCTAGACTCATTTCCCCACCTAGTCCCTCTCCTGTTGCTTCTTCTGTCCTAGGTCCGTCCTTGTTTCACTATCCCCAGATTTAATAAGCAACCTCTAAAAATCACCTGGACTCATGCTGTGAAATCTTTCCTGTACGAAGTCAAGAACCCATACACTACTGATCAGCCCTGATCACTACTGAGCACACCTGCTCAGCGCCAGGTCCCCTTTCAGGTGACACAATTATCACCATAATGTTAGCTAATACCTCCATCACATCACATGTTACCATTTCATTTTTGTGGTAGGAACATGTAAAACCTGCTATCTTAGCTACTTTCAAGTACTTGTTATTAACTGTAACAACTAATCTGTATATCAGGTACCCAAAAGTTATTCATCTTATAACTGGGCATTTACTCCAACCAACATTTCCCAACCCCACCCCTTAGCTCCTGCCTTGCTAACCACCACTCTAGTCTCTGTTTCTGTGAGTTCAGCTTTATTAGAGTTCACATATAAGCGAGCAATATCATGCAGTATTTGTCTTTCACTTTTTGGCTTCTCTCACTTAGTATAATGCCTTCAAGGTCCATCCATGTTGTCTTCCTTTCTCATGATTCAATAATACCCTAGTGTGTGTGTACCACATCCTTATCCATCTGTTGACAGACACTTAGATTGTTTCCATTATCTTAGCTACTATGAATACTGCTGCAATAAACACAGGGTGCAGATATTTCTTCAAGATCCTCTTTTCATTTGCTTCGGAGGTATAACCAGAAGTAAGATTATTGGATCATATAACAGTTCTATTTTTAATTTTTTGAGGAACCTCCATATTATTTTCCATAATAGCTGCATTAATTTATATTCCCATCAACTGTGCACATTTGTGTGAGGTGACAGATACCTCATTATGGTTTTGGTTTGCATTCCCTTGTTGATTAGAGATGCTGAGCATCTTTTCACGTGCCATTTTACCTCTTCTTTGGAAAATGCCTATTTGGTTCCTCTGCCAATATTTTAATCAAATTTTTGTTTTTTTCTAATTTTGTTTGGTTTTGTTTTGTTATTGAGTCGTATTGAGTTCTTTTTATATTCTGAATACTAACCCCAAATCAGATACATGATTTGGAAGTATTTTCTCCCATTCTGCAGGTTGCCTTTTCATTTTATTAACTGTTTCCTTTGCTGTGCATAAGCTTTTAGTTTGATGTGTCGCCACTTGTTTATTTTTACTTTCATATCTTTCGCTTTTGGTGTCAAATCCAACAAAGCACTGCCAAGGCGGATGTTAGGGAGCTTAATGCCTATGTTTTCTTCCAGGGGTTTCTTCCAGGGGTTTCAGGTCTTAAGTTCAGTATTTAATCTATTTTGAATTGGTTTTTCATCTATAGTAGAGGTAGGGGGTTCACTTTCTTCTCTTGGATGTGGCTGTCCAGTTCCCCCAAACCATTTATTGAAGAGATTATCCTTTCCCCATTATTTATTCTTGGCTCCTTTGTTGCAAATTAATTGATCATATATGTGTGGGTTCACTGCTGGTCTCTCAATTCTGTTCCACTGATCTCTGTGTCTGTTTTTATGCCAATATGATACTTTTTGATTACCACAACTCTGAAATACAGTTTGAAAACAGGAGTGTGATGCCCCCAGTTATGTTTATCTCCGGATTGCTCCGACTACTTGGGGTCTTTTATTGTGCCATGCAAATCTGGGGGGTTTTTTTCTATTGCTGAGAAAAAGACCACTGAATTTTGATAAGGATTACACTGAATCTGTAGACTGTTTTGGATAGTATAGACATTTTAATATTAATCCTTCCAAACTATAAACACTATAATTCACCCTTTCTGAAAACTGTCAGTGAAACTGGCAGCAAAGGCAGATTAAATTAAAAGGAGTGAGAACCTTCAGCAAAACTTCTTCCTCCACTTCTTCCTCATGCAGCTCACAGCTCCAAATAGTTCAAAGTATTTCTGTGAAGTCTAGGCAATTATAATTGACCAAAATGTTCCAAGCTTTTACTATGGAAGTTAAATTTTCTTTAGGAATACTGTTTTTAAATTTTTCCATTAAAAAGGGAATTTAACACCATCATAAGAAATATTTACCTCAACGCACAGCAAGGAAGTGGCTGGCGGTCCTATATTTGCATGCAGGTAAACTGGGAAGAACAACTGGGGAGCAAGACAGACCGAGCAACCCAGGGTTCCAGTGCCGGGGCGGGGGAGGGGGTGCCTCAAAATCTCTGGCTATAAAAACCTGTGGTGGTTGCAGCAGTGAGAGAAATTCCCAGCCTCACAAGACAGCTTGTTGAAGAAATCCACAGGGTCCTAGAATGTACACAAAACCACCCACCTAGGAATCAGTACCAGAGGGGCCCAATTTGCTTGTGGGTAGCGGGGGAAGTGCCTGAAAGCCAGCCGAGAGCTGAGCAAGTGGCACTGTTACCTCTCTGACCCCTCCCTGACATTGCAGAGACGGTGGAATGCCGCGCCCCAGTGAATACCTAAGGCTCTGCCCCTTACAACATAACAGATGCACAGAGACAAAGAAATATGGCCCAAATGAAAGAAAAGATCAAAACTCCCGAAAAACAACTAAACAACGAAGAGATCCACCCTATTGGATGCAGAGTTCAAAACACTGGTAATCTGGATACTCACAAAAATGGTTGAGTGTAGTCGCAAAACAAAGGAAAAGTGAAGGCTATGCAAAGTGAAATAAAGAAAAATATACAGGGAACCAACAGTGAAGGGAAGGAAACCAGGACTCAAATCAACAATCTGGAGCAGAAGGAAGAAATAAACATTCAGCTAGAACCAAAGGCAGACACAAGAGTTCAAAAAAATGAGGAGAGGCTTAAGAACCTCCAGAAAAACTGTAAACACTCCAACATCAGAACCACAGGGGTACCAGAGGGGAAAAGGAAGAGCAAGACATTGAAAATTTATTTGAAAAAATAATGAAGGGGAACTTCCCCAATCTGGCAAAGTTAACAGACTTCCAGGAAGTCCAGGAAGCTCAGAGAGTCCCAGAGAAGTTGGACCCAAGCAAGCACACACCAAGGCACATCATCATTACATTACCCAAGATTAAAGACAAGGAGAGTATCTTAAAGCAGCAAGAGAAAAGGGGACAGTTACCTACAAAGGAGTTCCCATAAGACTATCAACTGATTTCTCCAAAGAAACCTTAGAAGCAACAAGGGGCTGGAAAGAAGTATTCGAAGTCATGAAAGGTAAGGGCATACATCCAAGAATACTCTATCCATCAAAGCTATCATTCAGAATGCAATGGCAGATAAAGTACTTCCCGGATAAAGTCAAGTTAAAGGAATTCATCATCACCAAGCCATTATTATATAAAATGTTAAAGGGGCTTATCTAAGAAAAAGAAGATCAAAACTAAGAACAGTAAATTGACAACAAACTTACAACTATCAAAAACTTAACCTAAATAAATAAATAAATAAATAAACTAAGCGAACAACTAGAACAGGAAGAGAATCACAGAAATGGAGATCACATGGAGGGTTATCAGCAGGCAGAGGGACGGGGGAGAGTGGGGGAAAAGCTACACAGAATAAGAAGCTTAAATGGTAGGTTCAAAATAGACTGGAGGAGGTTAAGAACAGTACAGGAAATGGAAAAGCCAAAGAACTTACATGTATGACCCATGGACATAAACTAAGGGAAGGGGTAGAGGGGGGAATGCTGGTAGGATGAGAGGTGCAAAGAGGAGGGGGATAAAAGGGAGAAAAAAATTGGGACAACTGTAATAGCATAATCAATAAAATACACTTTAAAATACACTTTTTAAAAAATAATACACTTTTTAAAAAATAAATAAGTAAAAGATTTTTGTATATAGGAACTTAGCACATACGGAATTTGGGGAGAAGACAAATATTTTCCTCTTCCATTATAAAATTATAAACCCATTACCACTGACAGAGTATTTTTCCACAATTTTTAATTAAAATTATCTTTTAAAAATCATTTGGGATAGGAAAGTTATAAAAGAAAGCAGTATTTGAAACAAAGTAGAAATATTAACTATGAAAACATAAAGAATCATTTTTGAGGTTTGTATCATAAGAATCTGAGAGGCAGCTATTACACAATTCTTTATAAATTATAGTCACATGCAGTAGATATAAAAAGCTTCTCACAGCAGAGGAAATCAACAACAAAGTAAAAAGAAAACCTCTGAATAAGAAAAAATATTTGCAAATCATGTATTTAATAAAGGGTTAATATTGAAAATATATAATGAACTCATCCAACTCACTAGCAAAAAAACCAATTTAATTAAAAAGTGAGCAAAGAAACTAAATAAATATTTTTCCAAAGAAGACATACAGATGGCCAACAGGTACATGATTAGGTGCTCAAATCATTAATCATAAAAATGCAAAGCAAAACCATAAAAACATATTACCTCACACCTATTAGAGTAGCTATTTTCAAAAAGATAAGATGTAAGTGTTGGTGAGGACATGAGGAAAAGAGAACACCTGTGCGCTGTTGGTAGGAATGTAAATTGGTGCAACCACTGTGGAAACCAGTAGGACAGTTCCTCAAAAACCTAAAAATAGAACTACCATGTGATCTAGCAATTCCACTCTGGTTATTTATTCAAAGAAAACAGGAACACTAATTCAAAAAATATGTGTGCATCACCATGTTCACTGATGCATTATTTACAACAGCCAAGATATGGAAATAACCTAAGTGTTCACTGATAGACGAATGGATAAAGAAGAAGTTACTGTGTGTGTATGGAATACTATTTAGCAATAAAAGAGAATTAAATATTGCCATATATGACAACATGGATGGACCTTAAGGATATTATGCTAAGTGAAATAAGTCAGAGAAAGACAAATACCATATAATAGCACTTATTATGCAGATTCTGGAAAAAAAAAACAACACAAGCTCATATATTGAGATCAGATTGATGGTTCCAAGAGGCAGAGGATGGGGTGGGCAAAACGGGTAAAGGGGTCAAAAGTAACAAACTTCCAGTTATAAAATAAATAAATCACAAGGATTTACTATACAATATGGTGACCATAGTTAATAATGCTGTATTGAGCATATCTGAAAGTCACTAAGAGCCCTGACCAGCACGACTCAGTTCACTGGGCATCATCCTAGAAAGTTAAGGGTCACAGGTTTGATCCCTGGTCAGGGTACATGTCTGCATTGCAGGCCTGGTTGCAGGTTAGGTTGTGTGTGAGAGGCAACCGGTTGATGCTTCTCTCTCACACTGATGTTTCTCTCCCTCTCTTTCTCCCCACCTTCCCCTCTCTCTAAAATAAACTAATAAAATATTTTTTTTTAAGTTGCTAAAAGAGGATTTCTTAAAAGTCCTAACCACAATGAAAATAACTTTTTATAACTTAGTATGGGAATGCATGTTTACTAGGCTTACTCCGGGGATCGCTATGCAATAGAGTTGACCTTTGAACAACACGAGACTTAAGGGTGCCAGTGTCCAGGACCCCTTCCCCCACAGACACCAAAGTCAGCAGATGCTCAAGTCCCTTATAAAAAATGGCACAGAGCAATGCATACAGCAGGCCCTCTGCATCTGCGGAATCCAAACCACAGATGGGAAATACTGTTTTTAATTGACAGTTGGTTGAATCCACAGATGCGAAACCTGGGGATCTGTAGGGCCAACTGTATATTTACTGAAAAATCCATGTGTATGTGGACCAATGCAGTTCAAATCTACACTGTTCAAAGGTCAACTGTATATACAAATATTAAATTATCATGTTGCACACCTGAAATTAACATGTTATATGTCAATTATACCTCAGTTAAAAAAAAAATTTGATAGGTAACTCTGTTACATAACAAGTCTTTAACTAAAGTTCTCTATTTTCTGAAATTATCGTTTCCTTTTGAATCACAGGTCTTTGTTTCTGCTAAACTGCTAATGTTACATTACTCCATAATAACTTACAAAAATTTCCTAATTAGGACTATCAATGTATTTATTCTGTACCTTATGTATTCTTACTACTTACAGTAGCTTCCTAATTATTAGAATCACTATCATCACATTACCATTATCTTATCTAATCATTATTAGAATCATTATCATATCATATATTTGTGACTTCTGTACATGGGTATCCGGGGAGTTCAATTAAAGATATTTTGATCACATCTTCCATCTTGGAACAAAAACTTCCTGTTACCTAGTACATCTCTGAAATGTTATTTGTGTATATATTTTCCTCTTCACTCCTTCCTCTCACAAATCATCCTCTTTATTTCTTATTATTTTTCTTAGTATCATTATGTATTCTGAAAGGTTTGCAAATGGACAGAAAATGAGAAAATGGCCCAAGTCTCTACAAGTTGCAAGTATCTCTCCCAATCTATTTTGCATTATTCAGATTTTAAAAATGGTATTTAAAAAAACTCTCTTAACCCTGCGCAAAACCATTTTACATGTTCATATTCATTAAAAATTTTCCTTATGCTTCTTTCCTTATAGTTCCTATTGCTTCTATTTTTATATACCAAAATTCTTCTTGGTATCAAAACATTATGTCTGTTAAACCCAAGAAATTATCATGAGTTCCTTTATATGACTTGAAGTCATTAAAACAATAGTGTACTATGTCCAGCATTTTTAAACATTTTAACTCCTTTTGAAGCTGCTAAAAAAAAAGTGTTAAGTTGAAAAATATTATTAACTCTGGTTTTACTTAAATCCTATACTAGAAAAAATTATAGAAAACTTGTTGCAGAAGGATTTCAGATTTTTAGCTGTCCAATTATTTTATACTCCAAATTACGGTGAAAAGAGGTCATAAGACAATGATAGCTTACCTTGAAATGGGATCTTAACATACTTTGGCGTGAACTAAAGGAAAAATACAAAAGCAAAAAAATGAGTTAACCACTCAAAATGTTGTTCCATTAAAATTTTCAAATTTTTTTTCTTTTTCAAACCACAAGTACATATTATCAATCTACACTAAAAATGCTCAAACTTTTTTATCAATAAACCAAGAATATGTTTCACTTACTTTTAATGAAGTTTAAGACCCTGTGCAAGTATTATTTACAATTGGAAGCAGCCCAACAGTCCATCAGTAGATGAGTGGATGAAAAAGCTTTGGTACATTTATAGAATGGAATACTACTCAGCTATAAAAAAAAAAAGGAAATCTTACCCTTTGCAACAGCATGGATGGACCTGGAGAGTATTATGCTAAGTGAAATAAGCTAGTCAGGGAAAGACAAATACTATATGGCTTCACTTATATGTGGACTCTAATGAACAAAATAAACTGATGAACAAAACAGGAAGAGAGGCATGGGTACAGAGAACAGGTAAACAACTGTCAGATGGGAGGGGGTAGGTGGACTAGGTGAAAAAGGTGAAAGGATTAAGCAAACAAAAAAACAAAAAAAAAACCCCATCCTTCTAGAGAACGGTATGGTGATTACAGGAGGGAAAGGGGGATGGGGAAGTTAAGAGTAGAAGGGATAAATGGTGGTAGAAGGAGATACCTGGCTTGTGATGGTGGATACACAATACAATATACAGACGGTACAGTTCTATAATATACAATATTATAGAACTGTGCCCCTGAAACCTATATAATTTTATTAACCAATGTCACCTCAATAAATTCAATTTTAAAAAGAACCCTGTGCAAATAATTTAACTCTCAATACGCTCATTTAAAAAACCAAGTAAGACTTTGCTTAATACAGTTTTCAAAAATGTTTCCTGAATTTTTAAAGAAGAATAAGACAAAGTCCAAAAAAAGCTGCCAAGAGATGTCACTGACTTTGATAAATAAACCAACCACAAAACAGGGTTTGATTCTTGGCTTTGTTGACATTCCCAGCATTCATCTTTCTTTGCTCCGCGTTACAAATTCCCATCTGACATTCAGCAAGGTTCTTGCTATTTCTGTTCCTTCTGCCAGGACCCTACTTTTCTCGGTGCCTCTTGTGTACATATCTGATCTCCTTAAGTGTGACTTTCATAATAAACTCTCAACAGTGGTAGGGCACCTAAATCTTACACGTACCATCCAAAATAGGCTTGGGCTTTTATCTTTGTTTTTCTATTAATGCTAACTGAATTTATGCTTATTTATTTATTCTTTGGTTAGGTTTCTCTTTTGAGCAGCAAACTTATGAAATTGTTGACCAAATCAGGGGTACATACAGACTATGAGTACAAAACAGAATCAAACATGACCTTAGCATATGGGTAACCAAATAAATAAAAAACAATGTTCGGTGAAACCACAGGTTTACTGTGACTCCATTTCTTTTGCCAATTTAAAAATTTTTCATATTGTAGTTTCACAAATATTAAAATTGATATTTTGTAGTGTAAATTAGGCACTAAAGCAAAATTCACACAATATGGCAAGAGTTAAAGCTAAGCTTGGGTTTCAAATCCTGCCTCTGTTATTTCTAATACTTAAACAAATAGTAAGTAGATAAATTAAGTAACTTACTAAACTTCTCTCGGCTTTACATAAGACCCTTAATCAAAGGGAACTATTATCATTAGACACAAGCATCTGATTAAGTATGTTACCTCGTTTAATATAGTCAAATTCACCTTATTATTTTCTCATTTTCACACAACGTTATATATTTGGGGGTATACTTTCCGTTGCCAAATTCTTTCTGACTTGTTTCACTGGGTCTTTGATCTCAAAAAAATATATCTTAGCAAATGAAAATAACTAGCTATGCGAAATGCGTATGTGTTTGTTTTTAAAATTTTATAGTCATTACAACAAAATTATGAACTAGGAATAGTGCAGCTCTGTTTCTTTAGCCTCTACTTTCTATGTTATTCTCTCATTTTTCACTGTAAGTATTCTTCCCCTATCAAACCTTTTAGCTTAGCAAGGATCTGATACTCATTTACACCTTTGTGTGATGACTAAGCCAACATGTAACCTCTCTGAAAAGCAAAGCCCTATTCCCAGCAAAAATTTAATCCCCAGTTAAGAAAATAAGAAACATGTTTTTTTGGCAATAAGATAAACCAGTTCTATGAAATCATTTCATATCTATTTAAACTTAAAAATAAAGGAAGAATATAAGAGCTATTATAACAGCCAGTAGAGTTCTCTGAATATAATAGGTACTTAACAAGTATTTTCCTGCTATCAATAAAGTGGAGATCTGAACATGAAATGTTCACATTTATTGGAGTATTCTCAACAACAATTTTCAACCAGCGCAGCACAAGAATTTTTAAAACACGCACTACCTGACTATTTAATCAGGAGCACTGACCTCTTTTCCCTTAGACTGTCAAATAAAAAAATGACAACAGCCAGCATAACAATAGCCATCTGGTATGAATGTCCTGTTTTGAACCACAAATATGTAGGTCAAATAATAAAGTTGCATCTTATTGGTCATGCTGCACAATAAGGTTGCATCTGATCGCTTAATTCTTGGTACCAGAAATCCTTACATTCAAGTATAGGCACCTGATTTTTAAAAAGCCACTTTGGAGCAAAAATGGTAGGTAACTACTTTTTTTTTTTTTGGTAAATCAATCAAAATTATACCTATTTTTTGCTGTCAAGTGGGCAAAAAAAATATTTTTTGGTGTTCTTCAGAATTTTAGTAATTAGTTTGTACGTTCCCTAAGATGAAAAAGATCAAAAATTGCTGCTGTACACTAAAAAAAAAAAGTAATATTAACTTAAATGTTCAACTATTTTTTAAAATGGCTCTAATTTTTGTAACAGTTTACCACTACAGGCATTTTTCTAGCTCAGATAAATTGTAACTATCATGAGAGAACTCTATCTCCAGTTTCCGCAACAGTACACAGTAGACACTCATTAAGCATCTGGAAAATGACTGAGTTCCATTCTCTAATGCATTTACCACCCCACCAAAAATAAGTTCTTTAATTTCTAAGTTACAAAGCATCATGTACTTTGTCTAAAAAAGAACACATATTAGAAGTATTTTGAAAAACTCAAAGACTTTTTATTTTAATTATATTTTTGTAATTTTTAAAATTGTGCTATCTCCATCATAACTGTTTTAATCTTTACAGAATTCCTCTCAGTTTTTGCTTACACGCATATATTTTACCTGCATATATTTATTTTGATTTACTAAATTGCTTTCTTACAAGGAGACATTTACGTTTTTTACTTTAATTATAAAAAGTGTTCCAACAAACAAAATTTTTTTTTTAATCCTCATACAAGGATATGTTTATTGATTTTTTCCCGGGGGAGAGGAAGGGAGACAGTGTGGGGGGGACATCAATATGAAAGAGAAACATCAATCAGGTGCCTCCCGTATGCACCCACACCTCATCTGGGAACTGAATCCTCAACCTAGGCATGTGCCCTGACCTGGGACTGACCCTGTAGCCTTTTGGTGTACGTGACGATGTTTCAACCAACTAAGCCACCCAGCCAGAGCAACAGAGGGATTTGTTTTAAGACCTGCTTTATGCCATTTTTTGAAGATCTGCAATTCCCAACTATTTGTAATAGCAAAATACTGAGAGAACTGAAATGTGTAACAGTCAGGAATTAAAGACAAACCAAGTATCCTAAAACAGATACATGAATTAAGTTAGTTTAATATAATTATGGTGAGTTACAAAACAGTATGTATTTCATACCCTTTTATTTTAAATATATATATCTCTAATATGAAGAATATAAAATGATATACATGTTGAAATTTGCGGGAGTTGTCTCCAGATAAGCGAGATTATAGGTGTTCTTATTATTCCTTTATTCATTTGTAGTTTTTTGTTTGGTTTTGTTTTCTGCCCATAACAAGCCCACCTGACTATGTAATAACATAATTGTTGAATATTTAGGTTGGATTTTCCTCCCTAGCTAATCAATTATTATCATAATTGAAGTTAAACAATTTTGCCATTACAATTGGTTAAGTCTAAATTTAAAAGAAAAAAGCAGCCCTGGCTGGTGTGGCTCAGTGGTTTGAGTGCTGGCCTGTGAACCAAAGGGTCACAGGTTGGATCCCCAGTCAGGGCACATGCCTGGGTTGCAAGCGAGGTCCCCAGCGAAGGGCATGCGAGAGGCAAACCACACACTGATGCTTCTCTCCCTTTCTCCCTCCCTTCCCTCTCTCTCTAAAAATAAATAAATAAAATCTTTTTAAAAAATAAAATCCAATGAAAAAGCAAAATGCTGAGGGGGGAGGATGAAAAGTGAACAAAATTCCTTAAAGCAAAAAAATTGTAAAATCACCCCAAGCATGCCAAAACCATTAGTATCTGAAAACTAGGGAATACTAAACTAAATTGCTCTTGTGCTTTCAATCGAAGCAATTTTAACTATATCCCAGTCCTTGTTATATATAGTTCCCAGGATTTGCTGGATTTGTACATAATGTTTACTCTATTGAGATTAAGCCTTCTCCCATCCTGTTACCAAGTAAACATCCATTTTATGTCTTAAATCATGCACTGTCTGCTCTGTAAACCTTCCCTGACTCCTCCAGACACCAGTACTCATTCTCATATGTACCCTTTTGTACATATTTCCATTGTACATTTGACCATAATGTAAATATCTATTTATATGTCTGCCACTTCCATAATTCTACAAGTTCCTTGAAAGCAGAGACCATGTCTTACTATTTTTATATCCCCTGCCCTACTCCTAACACTGTGAAACATCAATAAAACTTCTAGGAAAATACCTGAGTTATAATCTGATATAGTCAATTCAATTTAACTAAAGTTTATAGGGCCTATTTAGGTTTCAGCCATTTAGAAAGGATAAAAGAGAATAAATGTGTGGCTCTTTACCACAACATGCTTAAGGCTAATGGAGAGGTTCAGACAAGAATATGAGCAAGTATAAACATGCAGAATAAATATTACAATACAAGTGCAAACAAAATGCTGTTAAATATACAGTAATGGGAGAAGTTAATTCTGAGTAGGAAGGAGAAGTCAGAAAAGAATTCCTGGAAGAGGCTTATGCCTTAAAATATGACTAAGAGTTTAAGCAGGCTGAAATGTTGAGAAAACACAGGGAATAGAGTAAAATCCAGTCTGCCTTTCACATACATTATATGAGGACGAATACTGAAGAAAAAGAAAAGTAGAAAAACAGAGCAGGAGCTGTTCATGGAGATCCTTAAATAACAAGTTTGGTGATTTGGAGAACACTGTTCATAACAATTTAAACCAGTAAAAATGAGATTTTTTTCTTTGTGCTCCCAACTACACCCTGAATAAAAATATACTTCACTACTAAATTAGCTACAGAGCCCAAAGAATATCAATACATAGTTTTTATACATGATTTCCAATTGTGTAGTAAGATCAGAAATATAATTTTAGGACATACCCATGATTTCAGAAATGTCCCTCTAATTAAAGACATGTTTCAAAGTATCTATAATGACATATTTAAAGTATCCCATATAAAATTATTCTCAGTTCTATTTTCATTTGCACTAAAAAAGAGAAGACGATCTGAAATGCCTTGTCCAAGATCCAAAACTAAAAAAATAAAATAAAATAAAATAAATAAATATACTTACTGTAACACAACCTTTAGAAGCTCCTTTTATTTTACCAATATAAACAGAAGTAAATATAAAATCCAGTTGTAGATCCATCTCATTACTAGGTATAATACAGGAAATGTTTTCCATGACAGGACAAAATTCAGATGAAGCCTAACATGGAATAAATTATAAGATGCTTATAACCCTCAATATTATATATATATGCCAACACTGATTTCCCAAAGTAAAATATTTCTTTAAATTAGTATTAATGAAGCTGAAGGAATTTATACTGTTCTTACTGTGAAGAAATAATTATCTAGATTATTTTTTCTTAAATAGTACATGATTTACCTTGAGAAATATACTCTAAATAGTCAAATCCTAAATTAATTCCATAGGTCTAAGCTCTAGAAATTATCTTCCTCTGTAGCAAAACCATGATTTCAAACTCAATATTCCCTTTATTTATTTTTAACTCAACAGAAAAAAATTAAGATACAGTGTTTTAATTTAAAATGAGTTTTTAAATATATCCTCTCTTTTAATCACCACAACCACTCCATGAAATAATTTTCTTTTTTCCATTTCTTAAATGAACAGATGTATGGATTGGTTAAGTAACTTGCCCAAAGTAATGCCGTTAGTAAAAAGCAAAGCTAAAATAAATTCATGTGTCTATCTCCAAGTCAAGGGTTATTTCAACCATATAAAGTTGCTTCTACAAACCAAGATCATGCTCTCAGCTATTGAGAGTTTAGTGAGCAATGAAGGGATGTAAGTGTCTAAAACCATCTGTTACATGAAATCTATGTATGTTACTATGTATATGCTCCATGTCTGAAGGATAGTCAACCAGATGCCTAAAACCTCAAAAATCATACCACTTCCACACAAACTACACAACTCTGTCTTTAAATTACAATAGATAACAAGGCAGGGTCAGCAGTAGCTATTACCCACAATCTCTCCTGAATTTTACTCTGCTTTGAAATGACTTTTTCAACTCCCCATTTGCCTAGCCTTTGCATATTATCCCTCTTTAACCCTAACATCACAAGTAACCAAATAAATAATCATTAGAGAAATTATGCATATGTACTAATAACTCTCTACATGCCTCTAGAATCAGTAACATACACAGTACTCATTATTTTTAACCCAGTTCATAATGCCGTTTACCTGTTAATGGAATTTCTTTGTCATTCTCATCTTTTATTGCTTACTAAACTGTTTTTTTCCCCTAAGAAAAAAGGGGAATCAAATCAACTACAGGTGGCTCTAATCAGTCAGAGAGCTATGTTTGTGTGGGTATGATAAAATTACAAGACAGAAGAGAAGTTTCTTATTGGGCCTCACATTTTGTAAAGACTAAATGCCTCCTGAAAGTGACCGATCCATGTTTCTCATAATTTCATTGAAAACAGGAAACAAGGGAGAATGTGGAAATGTTATAGTATTCTGCTTTACAGACATTTTAAAATTTTTTATTTATTTATATTTAGAGAGAGGGGAAGGGAGGGAGAAAGAGAAGAAGGGGATATCAATGTGCAAGAGCAAATCAACTGGTTGCCTCTTGCATGCCCCTAACTAGGGACCAGGTCAGCAACCCAGGCATGTGCCCTGACCAGTAATCGAACTAGTAACCTTTTGTTTTGTGGGACCACACCCAACCCATTGAGCCATGCCAGTCAGGGTTGCCTTACAAATCTTGGTAGATCTCTACATTATTTGCTGTTTGGTGGTAATCATATTCTGTCAGTTCTACAAGAGATATTTATTTTTCTTTTAATTATTTTTGTTTACTGATTTTGGAGAGAGAGAAAGAAAAATCTATTTGTTATTCCACTGACTTACGCAGCCATTGCTTGTTTCTTATACATACCCTGACAGGAGATCAAACCTCCAACGTTGGCATATCAGGGCGATGTTCTAAACCACTGAGATATATTGCCAGGGCCTGTTATTTTCTTGTAATACAATCATTTCATACTGTACTGTAAACATACATGCTGCCAAAAGACTTATAAGTCATCTAGAACAGCCATCTCCAGCCCATGTGCTGCAAGAATTTTTAAACCATACAATACCTACCTAACTATTTGGGGACACTAATCTCTTTTCCCTTAGATTGTCAAATTAAAAATGACAATAGCCAACACAATAATAGTTATCCAGTGTGAATGAATCAAAATTATACCTATGTTTTCTGTCAGATCAGCAAAAAATGCATTTTTTGGTGTGCCACAGAATTTTATAATTAGTTCATTTGTGCCATGAGATGAAAAAGGTTGAAAATTGCTGATCTAGAAGTTTGAACTCACTATCAACAATGACACTGCCTTAATTACAAGTACAACTAAGCCATCAAGTATGCTGTTGGCTCCCTAGGCAAGAATGGTTACATTTTAATAAAAACTTAGAACACAGTTGCTGAGGTGATCTCTGTATGGAGTTCTTAATGCAATAGAAACACCCGTGAAACTAATCAGATTCTCACTGTTTTCATAAAACTGATCAAATTCTTCATCACACTCCATAATAATAGCCTCTGACATTATTCAAAAACAAACCCACAGAAGTTTACTATAATTCTGTACTGGTGATCACTGATAATCATTTGTTAAAAGTAAGATAATCAGAGGTTCATAATACGAATAAATCTTGACAATAAATGACTTGAACCTTACTTTAGAGCAAGGCTCTTCAAAGTGCTACGTCAAAAACACAGTGGTTGACATTAAACAATCAGAGGCTATCATTTATTATTTTTCTGTAAGAAAAAAGAACTTAACAAACTGATAGATTTGTGACACTGTTCTAAATCTTCCATATGTCATTTCATTTAATACTCAAAATAATTTTGTGAGGTAAGTGTCATTATCCTCACTTATAATATGAGGAAACTCAGGCTTAAGGAAGTTAAGTGACTTTGCCAAAATGGCAGAGCCAGGATTTAAACACAGGTCTGGATATCTCCATCAGTCATGCTCTTTCCTCTATACTATACTGCTTTAATAGCACATGACAAAAAGGAATGATTCCAAGTAGTTACAGTACTGCAAGACCAGATAAATATTGGAAACTGCAATTCTAGAAAAGTTTTGATAAAGCACTTAAATGTCTAATGAGAACCATTAAAAATGAAATATTCAAGTAATAGAATATTTAGACTGAAAAAACATAAATGACCAGAAAAAAAGGGTATAATACTTTCCCTTCAAAATAAAGAGAATTACCTATTTCTCTGAAACGAAAATGAAAGTTGTTTTAAAATTCAAACTAAAATCTTTTTAAATTTTTATTACAAGATTTGCCTTAATGAATCAAAAAATTGTCATTAGCCAACAGTGAGTATTTCGCTATTTATCTGTGAGAAGGCAGAAATAAATTACCTGTACTGATTCACATGTAATCGATGATAGTTCTGACAATGCTGATTCAGAAATACTCTCGTTTTCATTAGTGATGCCATGGTCTTGCTTACATTGTAATTTAAGAATTTCTGAACTTTTATTTTCAATGGGTCCTTCTTCATCACTGGAAACGACAACTAAAAAGGAAAAATGTATTTTTTCAAATGTGTCTCAATAGTCACATATCAAAAAGAGAACTTTCTAATTCATGCAATGTACCTTTAATAATCCTATTAAACTTAATCATCTATTTTTATTCAATTTAGAAACTGGCCTATCATTCATTATCTGATTTATACTAGTTATACACAATGTTTCCAAATCAGTGCTATTATTTAGCAGTTATCCGCAGGTCCAAGGATGAAGACATTTAAAAAGGTATAAAGCCATGAGAAGAAGTTCTAGTCCTAATAATATATCATGCCATCACTCTCAGCTGTACTTTAAATCCTGTTACTTTAGTTTCTTCCAGGAGGGATAAATGGATGGCTAGGGGAAGATGTGGAAGATCATTCACTGTACATCGTTTAGGACCTTTTATGTGCCACGTGATGACATCAAATACTTAAAAATTAATTAAACCAAAATTAATGACAATAATTAAATAGCACTTAAAACTCTGTGGACTTCAGCTTCATCAACCAAATGACAATAATAATGGTCCTTATGGAATCTTTTAAAATCTGATGAGATGAATTATGAAACACTAACCAAAAAAAAATTACTTTTGCTTCCAAATACTCCATTGTTTTTACCCAAATCAATACTGTTAGCTTCTTGAAGTCCCAAAATCCCAATTTTTTCCCCAGAAGTTAGTATATTCCACAGTACTGTCATAAATGGCTTACTGCCTAGCTACATATTATGCAAGATGAGAAATAAAATAAGAGCAGAAAAAATTAAGAACCTCCTGTTACTTACTTGGTTCGGCTAAGATTAACGATTGATTCCCTTCACTGTGTTCACTTAAAGCTGGCTGTTCTATTGTGTTCAACTTATTCTCATCCTTCTCAACCAGGGTAGATTTCCCCAAAGGATCAGTGGAAATAGAGCTCTCAAAAGTTTCAGTGATTGAACAGTCAAAGGTGCTTTTAGGGGCAGCACTTAAAGCCAACTCCTGATTATTTAGTGAGGACAGTTTAGTAAAATCACTTTCTATAGGTTCAGGTGTAATTTCTTCATGCAGTTTTGGGTCTTCATAATGGTTTTCACTTGACTTTTCAAATTCAGAAGATATTGTAGAGTCATTTTCTTGTTCTTTCTAAACATAAATAAATGCATACAAAAAATTAGCATTATTCAAATTTGGCTAGCATAAAGAACCAAAATAATATAAAAGTAAAAATATTATGTCATTTCTATAACTATAGGAATAGGAAACTGCACAATTATTCTATACTACTCTTGCCAGTGCTTCCCAAGTATAAAGATATAGTTTGGTCTGCCCAATATGACGCCTAAACGTTTTTCAAAAAGATGGGATGGTGAGACTCCCATATTTACAAGTGCTTCAGATGGTCTCCCATGATCTAAGTCAGCTTTAGAACGAGAGAATTATTTTTACAGATGTATTTTACAAACGTAATGAGGCCATATGATATAATGCAGCTAGTAACAAGAGTAAAACTTAAAAACTTAAACAGAGGATAACACTATAAAAAATTAAGAACATCAATCACTGCTTTCACTTCTCTATTACTGCATAAATCTAAATCATGTTTATATAACTCAAGGGCACTGAAAGTCCTGAAATGCAGTGAATCAGGGAAATCGAAAGGTTGTCTTTACATATACATACATATATGTGTGTGTATATATATACACAAATTTTTTTTTGTTACCCAATACTAAATCTTTGAAAATAAAAGGGGGGGCCCAAAAAAACCCTGAAATTACCTTCTGGAGGGTGAGCCCCTCGTAATGCAAGCTTCCCCCATTAGCTGAGTAGTCTAGGAACCCATCTATATCAATGTACCAACTAGCATTGTTGTGAGAGGCTGCATTCAGCTTCAATGATTTTTTTTTAAACTCTTTCAACACATTTACAAGCACATCTGCCCATGCTGAGCTGAGTTTTCAGCAGTTTTTGACCAAAAATGGCATGACCCCCAAGGGCCATCCTCCCTATTCACCAGATCTTGCCCCAGTAACTGTTTTTTGTTTCCCCAGATGAAGAAGTCCTCAAAGGGAAACATTTTGCTGATGTGAAAGAGGTAAAACAAAAAACGGTAGAAGCACTGAAAGGCATCAAAATGGATGAGTTCAAAAACTGTTTTAAGCAGTTGAAAAACAGTCTGATAAGTGTACTGCATCAAATGGAGAGTACTTTGAAGGTGACTGAAGTTTAAACATATAAGAATAAATACACAATTTTTTATAAATAAATTCTGGGGTTTTTTTGGGTCCCCCCTTGTAGGTAAGGTATGTAGTAAGTGTGATAATTCTTTACTTACAAAAAATTCTCTAAACTCTAGATAAGAGAAGGTTAAAGAAGTTGGTAAGTAAATTACTGCTGATAAAATAAATCTGAGAATTTTACAGAGCAAGTGAAAAAGCAATTGACTAGACAACATGAATAGTATTTGGTTAAAATAAGGGAAAATAAAAGAGAACAAGTCTGAAGGATACATGAAAGTACTAAGTAAGGAGTGGTATCAGAAGAGGAACAAACTTAAGTTTTTTAGCCATTCATAATATTTAAAATTTGTGCCAGTATCTGTAATTAACTACGAGAGTTTCATTAAAATTATTTTTTAAATCAAAAATAGACAAAGAAAAGAAAGAAATTCGATGATAAAAGCAGAAAGCTAGAAAAATATCATTTGGCCAAGGTCAATTCATTTTTATCATAGCACAAATTATTTCATGTGACATCTAAATACCTCTACTTACTGTCTGTTCTGCTGACTTATATAAAGAAGCGAAATTATGAGAATCAGGTAAATTACTTCTAAGCCTTTTCTTTCTCTTCCTGGAAATCAGGGTGAGTTCCATTTTTGAATCAGAATATGTACCATCCTTGTTTCTGCTCCCCTCTTCAAGATGATCACAACCTCTACTTCCACTATTAAGGTCTTAAAAAACAAGAGACATAAACATAACCTGAAAGAACTCCTTTTAGAAGAGATCTCAGAAACATCAAAATTGTTATATTACCTCCAAAGCTAATTTAATAAAGAAGCACACTGTTAAATTCTCATACTGACATAAATATAAATATATATATTTATAAATATAAAGAGATACCCTATTTTGAACTACATATGCAAAGTGAATGTTACTGTACAATAAATATGAGAAAAATAAGTAAAAAGGGAGTATTCATCAGTAACCAAATTAAAGCAACCAAACCATGTTTTACCTTTTGCTATAACTGCATTCAACTGGAATGCCTAAACAAGGGGGGAGGGGTCATAATAAAATTTGGAAAGGTCATGTCTTAGAATGTTTTGATATTTCATTGCATTTTTAGAAATTACTTGTCTTTTTAAAATGTCAGTTTTATATGTGGGTGTATATATACACACACATTTTCAAGTGAAAAGGGACAATAATTTGAAAGAGTACTGATCACTGTTCTTTTAAAAAGAGCCAAAATACCTTGCCTCAGCATCTGTGATATGTAATCATTCACTAGACTATCAATTTGCTTCACGGTTAGTTTTTTCTTTTTAAAAATCAAGATCCTGTCATTTCAAATACCAAAAAAAATCTACTACCCTACAGAGAAAGAAGCGCTCCCTTTTTTAAGATAAGAAAGCATTCTTTTGAAACCCACGACATCACTAAAAATGATTATTATTTCAGTTATCAAATATATGCACTGTACAGAAATACCTTCCAAAAAATTCTACCTAACTGAAGGTTATCCTGAATTATTTTGCTTTCTGAATCTATATCATTCAAATACGAACTCAAAGTTTACGCACAGCAAGTCACAAACAGCTTCCTTGAATTCATAATTTATAATTATGTAACACCGACTAGCCTGACCTCCCACTCACTCAAATTTCCTTCTATACTACAAACTGTTCTTGCTCTTACTGTAGCTTCATAGACACTTAATGACTAACATTCGTATCTTTGTTGTTACTTAAAAGGCAGGCATTGGGACAGGACTGAGGACGAAAACTTCAATACAGTCAACAGTCTTACAATTTCCAAACAAAATACTCTTTACTTCCTCCCCCAGGAAAACAAACTCCCCCCAAATCATCAACACAGTTATTTTGAAAAGTACATTAAATTTTATTTGTAATTTGTAAACTGTAAAAGTAGTCAAATACAATACCTACACATAAAAACTTATCAAATTAAAATTTCTAAACATATTACAGCAGAAAGACTGATGAAAGGAAAGTGGCTTGAAAAAATTTATTATACAGGAATTTTCCTTTAAACAGTTTATTCGCACATTGGCCAAGGCTATCTCATGGAAAACAAAAATAAATTTATTAGACAGAGTTAGACATTGTAAAAATAGGATTCTATCTGCATAATATATACAATTTAACTTGCAAATATACTAGCATATAAAATCAGAGATTAAAAATTCCCATAAACAAAAATATTTAATATTTCCAATGCATTATTTTCATAAAAGCAATTTCCACAAGACAGACAATGTTCTACAAAAGAACAGTAATTCAGAATTCTCATTAATTTATGGCCTTCCATTAAAGAACTAGTATTAGACACAGTTACCAACAGGATAAAAACATGGTGAGTTTTAACAAAGTTTCTGTACCTAATTTCCTTAGAGAGAGAGAGACTAACGTCGATGTGAGAGAAAAACATTGACTGGACGCCTTCTCGTGCATGCCCCCTCCGGATATCAAACCCACAGCCTGGGTATGTGCTCTGACCAGAAATCAAACCTCTGACCTTTTAGTCTACACAACAATGTTCCAACCAACTAAGCTACACCAGCCAGGGCTCAATACCTAATTTTCTTAAAATCATCTAACCTATTTGAAGAACCTTCAGGAAAACTAAGAAGGTATTAAGTATTTCTGCCCTGGCTGGTGTGGCTCAGTGGATCTGAGTGCCAGCCTGCGAATCAAAGGATCGCCATTTCAGTTTCCAGGCAGGGCTCATGCCCGGGCTGGGCTGGGCCCCTGGTAGGGGGGCCCACAAGAGGCAACCACACGCTGATGTTTCTCTCCCTCTTGATCTCCCTCCCATCCCCTCTCTAAAAATAAAAGAATAAAATCTTTTTTTTTTAAGTATAAAGCATTTCTTTTGTCATGCATTTTTTCCCCTTCTATAAATCTAAAATTCCACAGTGACTTTAACTACTGAAGAACACAAATCAGAAAGCTTTTTCTTCAACTATTTCTACTCTACCTAGAAAATCAGCAGAATGTGAGGGTTTAACAGTATCTTGATAGGATCTAAACTGCGCCCACTTGTACAAATATTTAAATTTGATAACTAAGGGTAATTATTGCTGTGAACAACATAATTTATAAGAAAACAAATGTCTTTTATTATATGCAGATAGTACTTAGTGACTAATTCAAGTATTAAACTACAGAGTCATGATGTTTTCTTTAAAGATTGTCCTTATAAGAGTTGCAGCTGGTTTCTTGTATACATCAAAGTTATTAGTCTAGTTTCCTTTTAAGTTTTCCTCTTCTATGAAAAAGGTACTAAAAATGTGTAAATAGCTGTGTTTCAAAGGAAGTACAGAGAAATTTTGTGTAGTGTCATTAAAGGCTCATCTTTTCTTACAAATAATTTAAAAATCATTTAGAAAACAAGACAACCTCACCAGACTGAGCCATCAATAATCCAAGAGACCTCTAAAGATGTTAGTTTCACGCCTAAGGCAGTCAATTGCTCTTTTAAAAATTCTTGTAAATTGCTTTAAAATTTTAAAAGACACACAAAAAATAAAAAAGAGGTTAATTCATTTACCCTACATTCCAAGAGGTCTACAAAGAATTTTCAGTAGTCTGGGATGTATTTACTTTTAAAAATGCTAATAGTGGCTTGTATTGGCATCCTCCTGGAGTTGAGAGAAATTCTAACGGATAAAGTATTTCATAAGAGGATAAACAATGGGAAGCTAATATTAATAACTGAGTTCACAGTAATATCAATTCCCAAAGATATCCATGGAAACAATACTTAATTGAAATATCAAAAGTAACATGTTATCTTTATAGGTATATGCCCAGCCCCAACAACAAAATATATTCAAATTTACTTTTGGATTTAGTAAATAGATCAAGAGATACATACTACAGGATATAAATAGTTTAGCCATCTTCTTTCAGTTGCTAAAATAATCCCCCTTTATTTTCACATGTTCTTTAACTGTAAAATTAAAGCCATTTAAAAATTAAAAATTACTACAAATGCAATACACAAAAATTCAAATGACAACAGTTTTCTAAAATTAACAGACCTTTAGACTGAGTATCAGACACTATAAGAGAAATGCCTTCATCACCTCTTCTCTTTTCTTTGGTATGTGCAGCCCGCTTTGAATAATTCTTATCGACTGTCTTACTTGGTTGAGAACCCCTGAAAAACAAAATATTATACTCAATTCTTCCAAATCCAAATAAACTCTGAAGTCAGGTCACATATATTCAAGACAAAAATCGGTGAGTTAAAATTAAAAATACAGTCCTATGTAGAAATTCCATGAACATGATATCCACATCTAACCATATTTTTTAAATTGTAAGTCAAAAGTAATTGTTAATGTGTTTCAAGTATGGTTCACATATTAATACAAAATAAAGGCCTGGCTTGTGTGGCACAGTGCATGAGCACTGGCCTACAAACCAAAATGTTGGCAGTTCAATTCCTGGTCAGGGCACATGTCTGGGTTGTGGGCCAGGTTCCAGGTTGGGAGCATGCAAGAGATACCTAACGTTTCTCTCCCTCTCTTTTTCCCTCCCTTCCCCTCTTTCTAAAAATAAATAAATAAAATATATTTTTTTTAAAGCACAAAATAAAGTTTGGAGTGTAGTAACAAATTTTACCCATAGAGGAAATAATTTCAAATATAAGGTAACAGTTACATACATAAAACATAAAGTCGCTGAAAAACAAGTTTTTGGATTGATGAGCACAATGGCGGGCCTCAATATCCCACTTTTGGTAATGGATAAATCATCCAGACGAAAAGAAAAAAAAGGAAATACTGGAATAGAATCATACATTAGAAAAATGGACCTGACATGCTTTTATAGAACATGCCTTCCAACGGCACCAAAATACACATTCTTCTGAAATGCCCATGAAGCATTCACCAGGATAAACCATATGACAGACCACAAAACAATCTTAGCAAATTTAAGATGACTGAAATCAAACCAAGTGTCTTTTTCAACCACAATATTATTAATCAAAAAATAAGTAACAGGAGGAAAGCTGGAAAATTCAAATACATGGAGATTAAACAGTATGATCCTGAACAAACCAACTGGTCAAAAGAGAACAAAGAAATACTTTTGAGTCCTGACCAGGTGGCTCACTTGGTTGGAGTGTCATCCCGTACACCAAAAACGTTTTGGGTTTGATTTCTGGTCAGGGTTCAATCCTAGGTTGGGGCTTTGATGCCAAGCCAGGGCACATATGGGAGGCAATCAATGTGTTTGACTGTCTCTCTCTCTCTCTCTCCCTCCCCACTGCCCCCTTCCTTTCTCTTTCAAATCAAAAACTAAATTTTAGAAAAACAGCTGAATTTCTATACACTAATAACAAAGTATCAGAAACAGAAATTAAGAAAACAATTCCAGCCCTAGCTGGAGTCGCCAGTTCAATTCCCAATCAGGGCAAATGCCTGGGTTGCTGTCCCCAGTAGCGGGTACATGAGAGGCAACCACACATTGATGTTTCTATCCCTCTCTTTCTCCCTGCCCTTCTCCTCTGTCTAAAAATACATAAATAAAATCTTTTTTAAAAAATTCCACTTAAAATTGCAACAAAAAGAATAAAAATAACTAGGACTAAATCAACCCAAGATGGAAAACATTAAGACACTGACAGATAAAAGAAATCAAAGACAACACAAATAAATGTAACAGCACTCTGTACTCATGGATTAAAAGGCTTAATATATTTAAAATGTCCAAAGCAACCTACAGGTCAATTTAATCCCTTTCAACATTAAAATGGCCTTTTTCACAGAAATAGAACAATCCTAATATTTCTGTGGAACCACAAATGACCCAAATGATCAAGGCATCTTGAAAAAGAAGACCAATGCCAAAGGAATCACACTTCCTGATTTAAAATTATATTACAAAGCTACAGTAATCAAAGTAGTATGGTACTGGCCAAAAAACAGATACATAGATCAGTGGAACAGAATACAGTCAAAAATAAATCCAGCCATGGCCAGTGTGGCTTGGTTGGTTGAAGTGTTGTCCAGTAAACCAAAAGGTCACAGGTTCAATTCCTGGTCAGGGCACTTGCCTGGGTTGCAGGTTTGGTCCCAGTCGGGGCCCATATGAGGCGACCAATCGATGTTTCTCTCCTCTCTCTCTGCCTCCCTTCCCCTCTGTCTAAAATCAAAACATGTCCTTGGGTGAGGATAAAAAAACATCCACATGTAAATGGTCAATTAACTTATGATAAAGGAGCAAAGAATGTACAATAGGTAAATAAATGTTGGGAAAGCTGGACTGCCACATGCAAGAGAGTAAAACTGGACGAATATCTTAAATTATATATAAAAATCAACTCAAAATGGTTTAAAGACTTGAGCATGAGACCTGAAACTGTAAAACTCCTAGAAGAAAACATGGGGGTAAGTTCCTTGATGTTGGTTTTAACAATAATTTGTGGATTTAACATCAAAGCAAAGGCAGCAAAAGCAACGCAAACAATATATCAAACTAAAAAGTCTGTCTTCAGCAAAGGAAACTATCAACAAAATGAAAAGGCAACATTTAAAATGGGATAAATATCTGTAAATCATATATTCAGAAAGAGGTTAAAACCCAAAATTTGTAAAGAACTAATACAATTCAGTAGCAAAAAAATCCAATTAAAAATTGGGCAGAGAAACTGTATAATTATTTTTCCAAAGAAGACATAAAGATGGTCAACATCAGTAATCATCATGGAAATGCAAATCAAAATCACAATGAGGTATCACATCACACCTGGTAGAATGGCTATCATCAAAAAGAACAAGAAATAACAAATGTTGGCAAGGATGTGGAGAAAACGGAACTCTTGTGCACTGTTGGTAGAAATGTAAACCGGTGTACTCACTATGGAAAATAGTATGGAGATTCCTCAAAATATTAAAACTAAAACTACCATATCATCTGGCAATTCACTTATTGGGTATTTATTCATAAGAAATGAAATCACTATCAAGAAAATATATCTGCACACCCCACCCCATTCACTGCAACATTTACAAAACACAGAAAAAAACCTAAGTGTCCATCAATAAATGAATGGATAAATAAAATGTGATACACACACACACAAAGGAATATATCTAGCCAAACAAAGAAAGAAACCCTGCCCTGGCTGATGTAGCTCAGTGGATTGAGCCTCACCCTGCGAACCAAAGGGTCACCGGTTCGATTCTCCAGTCAGGGCACATGCCTGGGTTGCAGGCCAGGTCCCCAGTAGGGGGCTCACCAGAGGCTGCCACACATTGATGTTTCTCTCCTTCTCTTTCTTCCCCCCATTCCCCTCTGTCTAAAAATAAAATAAATAAAATCTTAAAAAAAAAAAAGAAAGAAAGAAACCCTGCCAATTGTGATAACATGGACAGACCTTGAGGGCATGATGCTACATGAAATAAGTCAGACAGAGAAATAAAAATAGTGTATGACCTCACATATATGTGGAATCTAAAAAAAAAAAAAAAGTCACCTAGATGTAGATAACAGATTAGTGGCTGCCAGAGTTGGAGGAGGCAGGAGGCAGAAAAACAGGTGAGGATGGAAAAAGGCACAAGTTTCCATTCTAAGTGTATTGTATATTTAAGTTAGATCTTAAATCAAGACAGATCTCAAAAGTTCTCATTACAAGAAAAAAAACTGTAACTGTGCATGGTAATGGATGTTTACTAAACTTACTGTTTTAATCATTTTCCAATTAATACCTATATTAAATTATGTTGTATACCTAAAGTTAATACAATTTTAACTGTCAGTAATCTAACAATAAAATTCACTAATTAAATGTTTAAAATAAATTGATATAAACCACTGGAAAATCATTGTGGGACTATTTCAAATAGCCATAGAATTACTAAATCTTTACATGCAATACTTTTTCCCATGAAAATTATTAATGAAAAAACTCATTATGATACTATTTAAGTGGGTAAAAATTTTGAAATAAAAAACTATATAAAATTACTAACCCAAAGCATTCCTTTATAATATACAATAATTACTACATTTCCAAACTGTTTAACAACATAGAAATTTTTACAATGCAATTTATAAAAGCACTAAAAAAATCAGATACCAAAAAAGTAAATCAAAATTCCTGTACAGTAAACTATAAAACACATACCAAATGACCACAGAAAGATTATGGATTAAGAACCACCTATCATTCCCACCTTGACAACAACTGCAATGGCAAAACTGTCTGATACAATTATTTGGAATTCTAGTCTATTAAATGTTTGCAACTTCCAGTCAAAGGGTTCAACAAAAATTGCAGTTAATCTTGGTCAATTTCAGGTCTTAAATTGGTAGTAACAAACCAACAATCCCCCACCCTGAGACCCAAAGCAAACAGCTATGTCCAAGTTCCTAAAACAGTTTGCATGGGATTGCAAAGGCCAAAGTGAGCAATCTTAACCAGCTCCTCCAAATACTGGGAATCTGTATTCTGATTATTGGCTGCCTTTTTTTATCATGGATGAGCAACATAGAGACAGGCAGCCACTGATGCAATGGCTATAACCCTCGTAGCAACACTCTCTCCACCTAACTAAAAAGACTTCCAGAAGATTTGAAGAGCTAGCAGCTATCCCCACTCTTCGTTTTTCTTGTTTGCTCCTTTTAGAAATCAAATGCTTAAGGACTAGGACATTAAAAACCAATCACATACATAACAAAATTTAGAAAGTAATAACCAAGGAAAGACATAGACTTAGATATGAGCTGAGCGCTTGTGTTTACATGCCAGGGTCATCCCCGGAACACAGACATGGTACAACAATAAAAAACAAAGGGTGGGGGGGAATCCTGAGGAAGAGGGGGAATCTGATTTCCAGATTTGCCATGTAAGATTCAAATGTCAAGTGTTCAAAAAAAATTACAAGGCACACAAAGAAAAGAGAAAGAATGGCCAATTCAAGGAAAAATATAAATCAATAGAATCTGCTCCTGAGAAAAATCTAGATGACAGGCTCAATAGAAAAAGACATAAAATGACTATCTTAAAGATCCTCAAAGAGTTGAACTAAGTCTTGAAAAAAGTTAAAAAATTATTTATGACAAAATGAAAATACTCACAGAAACAAAACACATAATGAACCAAAAGGAAATTCTGAAGCTAAAAAATACACTAACTGAAATTCAAATTTCACTAGAGGGATTCAAGAACAAATGTGAGCAAAAAAAAAATCAGTAAACTTGAAGACATGACCAAGAAATTATAAAATCTGAGGAACACAAAGAAAAAAAATTAAGAAAATTAAACAGAGCCTAAGGAATCTGCAGTACACCAAAAAGTAGACCAATGTACACATTATTGGAATTCAGAAGGAGAAGAAATGAGCAGAAAAGATTATCTGAATAAATAAACATGAAAAAAATTCCAAATTTGATGAAAGACATAAATATAAACATCCAAGACCCCCAAGGAACTAGTGATAGAATAAACTCAGCGATGCCTACACCGAGAAACATTGTAATCAAACTATTTGAAAGACAAAGGCGAAGAGAGACTCTTCAAAGCACCAAGAAAAATCTACTTGTCACATACAAAGAATCCTCAATAATTTTAAGCAGATTTCTCATCAAAAAGCATGGTAGCTAGAAGGCACTGGGTTGGTCATTCAAAGCACTGAAGGAAAAAACTCAACCAGAAACCCTACATCTGGCAAAGCTGTCCTTTAAAAATGAGGACAAACTTAAGACACTGCAAAATAAACAAAAACTGAGGGAGTTCATTACAGCTACACCAGCCTTATGGAACATTCTAAAGAGAGTGCTTCAGGCTGAAATGACAGGTTATTAGACAGTACCTCAAAGCCATATGAAGAAATAACTATTGGTAAATACACGGACAATTATAAAAGCCAGTATTACTGTAACTTAGTTTGTAATTTGCCTTTATGTTTTCTACATGATTTAAAAGATTGATGCATGTTTTAAAATCCTTAAACTATGTTTTTGAACACACAATGAATAAAAATATAACCTTGTGACATCAATAATTAAAAGGAGGTGAGAACAGAGCTGTACAAATGCACAGTTTTGAGTGTTGTTAACATTAGGCTACTACAAATTCAAATCAGAATGTTTGACTTTAGATTATTAAGTGTAAACCCCTTGATAACCACAAAGAAATCACCCTTTGAATATAGACAAAGGAAATTAGAGGGAATCGAAACATTTCATACTACAAAAAAAAAGAAAAAAGGAAATATAGAAAAAGACAGTAATCAGGAAATAAGGGGGAAAAATGCTGTAAGGCATACAGAAAACAAATATCAAAACGATAGAAAAAAGTAACTTCTCATAAACTGCTTTAAATGTAATTAAATTCCCCTAATAAGAAACAAAGATTGGCAGAACAGATTTTTTAAGATATGATCGTACTTTAGGCTACCTACAGAAACTTACTTTAGGTCTAAAGGCACAAATAGGTTAAAAGGGAAAGAGTAGAAGAATGTATTCTAGGCAAACACTAGTCAACACAGAACAGGCATGGCTATACTAACATAATAGACAAAATAGACTTTAAATCAAAAAGTTTACAAGAGACAAAGGACATTATATATCAGTAAAATAAGAGGATTTAAAAATTACAGTTCATCCTTGAACAATACTAGATTTAAGTTGGCCACTCCCCATGCAGTCAAAGTTCTGCATATAACTTTTAACTCCCCCAAAACTTAACTACAGTTGTCCCTCAGTATCCACAATGGATTGGTCCAGGACTCGGTGTGAATGCTAAAATCCATAAATGCTCAAAACCCTTATATAAGATAGCATAGAATAATGCACACAGTAGGTCCTCTGAATGTGCAGATCACCAAAACACATCGAAAATACTGTATATACGAAAACTATAGTTAGAGAGGACCAATCATACATTTATAGAAAAAAAGAAAACCACATATAAGTAGACCTGTGGAGTTGAAATTTGTTGTTTTAGGGTCCACTGCATGAACATTTACAATTAGATGATCAAAATATATGATGCAAAAATTGATTGCTATTAATAGGAGAAATAGTTCTACAATAATAGTTGGAAACTTCAATATTCCACTCTCAACAACAAACAGAACAATCTGAGTAAAGAACTGAAAGACATAAACAACACAACATAGCAACTAGATCTAACAGAACACTACCCAACAACATTCTTCTCTTTCAAGTGGAGATTAGGCATTCATGAGCACAGGCAACGCTGTAGACAACAAATTAAGTCTCGATATTTTTAGAAAAATGAGTAAGATATAAAACATCTTCTCTGACCAGACAGGATAAAGGTAGAAATCAATAATTTCTAACTTCAAGGAAAACTAAAAAATTCACATTTGTGGGAATTAAAACACCACTCTCTTAAAAACAAATGAGTCTAAAAACAAATCATAAGTGGATAAATGAAAATAAAAACATATCCAAACTATGGGACAGAGCAAAAGCAGTGTTATGGGACATATAACTTTAAAATATTTACATTAAAAAATAAGAAATAGCTCATATTGGCAACCTAAATTATAACTTAAGTAACTAGACAGGTAGAGGATCGGCAAGATGGCAGAGGAATGAATGGAAGTCACACTGACCTCCTCCCAGGACCAATTTGGAATTACAACTAAATTGTGGAGAAATCACCCAGAACAAACAACTGAACAATAGCAAGAGAGAAGCCACATAACCTCAGACAGACAGTAGATTCAGCTTCAGCACAATCTGACTGGTAAGGAGTGTAGTAGACTCAAGAAGGCTGGCTGGGCACCCACAGGCAGAAGCGTCAGAGGGATATTTAAGCAGCCGATTGGATCCCCGAGGAGAGTGGGGCCTAAGCCACAAGCGGGGACCCCCAGCCTACAGCACGAGCCCCAAAAGTTCAAAGATAACAGCCAACTGCAAAAAGCAGAGGGTTGCTTTCTTCCAGAGACATATGGCTGGAGACTGAAAGAGGTGTTTAAAGGGCCAACATACAAATTTTCATTTGCAGCCACTAACCCTGGGCACCAGCAAAGGCAGGGGCAGAGTGGGCTAGAGATGCCTGAGGAGAGGCTGGGGATGGAGACTTTGAGGAGGGAACTGAGAGGGTAGCCACCAGGATCCTAGTGGTGAGTCATCCCCTACACAGCAGCAGCCATCTTGCTCACCCTTTCCAGCTGCAGTCTGAGGGGAAACAATAGCCCCACCTCCAGGAATAACTCTGCCATGCTCTATGGTGCTTAAGTCTGACTGGTGAGTGCAGAGTGGCTAGGCCGACAACTAAAGGAGACAGCGAACCCCTGGAAGTCTCGAACAAACTGCCTAAGGTCAGACGGGGTCAATATCTGACATCACCAGAGGCGGATCCAGAAAGAAAAAAAAAAGTAGGAAATACTAGAGGGTACGGAGACAAAATCCACTATGGTCTTCTCCATGATTTGAGATATTTTCTTTATTATATAGCTTTTTAACATTTATTTCTTGTCCATCAAATTTGTGCATATTAACTCACTAGGTTTTATACCATAGTTTATTTCTCTGATTTCTTATAATAGTCTTAATCTTTTTACATCCTTATTAATACTAGTTCATTTGCTGTTGATAGTGGGACTTCAGGGGGGAGTTATTTTTGCAGACGTGGATTTCTTTCCTGGGCTTTGTAGTTTTGTTCTGGTAGCACCTGCACAACAACACGTAAAATGTGGTGGGCACAGTGACCCTTAGTAAATCAGCTGGAGGGAAGGACCCAACCAAAGAACAATCAAACAACAATCAAACCCAACTGCTTCCAGAGAGCCAACATAAATGGCATAAAAGGCATCCCAAGAGCATCAAATCCAGATCAAGGAAGCTGCACCACTGAATCTCACAGGTCTCCTACCATAGAAGTTCACACCA
>PVJD01013073.1:0-36132 GCA_004026545.1 Mormoops blainvillei | reverse complement strand
TTATTCTTTACTGTACCACATTCTCTAAATAAGTCTCACTGATTTTACTAGAGTGTTTTGTTTGACTGGTTGTACAAATATACCATTAGCAGACAAAGAAATAGGTGTCTTTTCTGATGTTTATACTAGTTCTTTCTCTTTTTTATTTTTATTTTTTGTTTTTTTTATAAGCTAGAATCTCCAAGGCAATGTTGAATAATAATAGAGATAAGAAGCATTGTTGTCTACTTCTGAATTTGATTTGAACAAGTCAGTATTTTGCCCTTTAAGATAATATTTGGCATCTGCCTTTGGTAAACAGTCTGTATTATTTAAAGAAATTTCCTTATAATCCTGTTTAATTTAGAAATGTATTGGGAATACAGTTGAATCTTGTCAGTTGAGTTTTAAGCATTTCTTGATATCATTATTCATATGGTTCTCCTCTTTAATTTATTGACATAATGAATTATGTTGATAGATTTGCTGATATTGAACTTCCTTTGCATTTCGAAACACAGTCCTATATGTCAGTTAGTAATTTATGTGAAACAAATCAGCCTATATCTTGGTGTAGCAAATGCTTCAAAACAACAATGATTTGTTATCACTCATATTAGTTGGGGTCTGGGTGATCTGGCCTGGGCTGGGCTGAGTAACACTGCTTGTCACTATAGGTCTGTTGTTCTGTTGGGGCTGCTTTGCTTCAGGTTGTGATGGCTGGACTGGCTCTGCCCCAGGAAACTCTCTGGGGCCCACAGGCTAGTCAGACTAGTCTCAAGGTGATTGCCCAAACCACAAGACAGAAGGTAGAAATGCATAAGGAAGGCCTCAGCTGGGAAGTGGCACATTGCCACCTCATTTTATTCACCCAAACAAGACATTTGGCTGATCCCAAAGTTAAGGGACAGGGAAATGTATACCATAGAATTATTTATGGCAGGAACTCCAGAATCACATGGAAAAAATTCCTAGATATGAGGAGGGGGAAAGAATTGGAGTCAGTACTATTATCCACCATGCATTTATGTAGCCATAATTTTACTTTGTTGAGAGACAGCTGGATTGTATTTGGAGGAATGTTTTATTCAAAATTTAGGCATGTGTATTTTTAAAAAGAACATTTATAGATTTCTCTTTTGTAGCCTCCTTTGCAGGTTTGGATATTGAATTTGGGTTGGCTTCATAAAAAGGAATTAAGGGTTTCCCAGTGACCTGCTTTGCAGATGACCCCAACAGCTTTTGCCATTAAAGAAATCAATGGCTAGCAAAGCCATTACAAACCCCCCTGCAGATGTCACTGCATTTTTCACCATAGGTAGTTTTGTTCACTGACACCGGCCATCTGAGTCCATCCCAGTTCCCGTCCCCTTGCTGCTCTCTGAGCCCCAGACCCAAACCCACACCCACGGCAGCAACCGGCCCAGGACTCTTCAGCTGCATAAGTGCAACACTCAAACCTATGCCTCCACAGCTGGACCACACCACTATGTGCACTCTCAGGGCTAGACCCTCCAGCTGTGTACTTGCACTCCACCAGCCCAATACCAATTGCCAGACTCCAATGCCATATGCACACCTGTGCCAGATCTTAACAGTTACAGAAGTGCATGCTGATAAGCCAAGACCCCCATATCTGCTTGTGACCCTGGGTCTTGCCTTGTCTCCTGTCACTGGCCTGAACCACTGTACTTACCAGAAGCTAGCCTCTCAAGCTGTGCACCTGCATACCCCGAGCCTGACTCTCAACAATGGCCTCCTCTGCTATGGGCATGCCCATGAGGAGGTCATGCAGCAACAGAAAGGCAGAACATCCTATCTAACAATAGCAGAATGCATTCTTTCCAGTGCACAAGGTAAATTGCTCAGTATAGATGATAATTTGTATCACAAAACAAATCTCAGCAAATTTCAAAAGATGGAAATCATATAAAGTATCTTTCTGACCATGATTGTATGAAACTGGGAATCAATGACAGGCTGATAACTGAAAAATTCACAAATATGTGGAAATTAAACGACACACCCCTGAACAACCAATAGGACCAAAGATGAAATAAAAAAAAATCTTGAAACAAACAAAAATGGAAAATAGCATAACAAAACTTATGGAATGCAGTAAAAACAGTGCTAAGAGGAAAGTGTAGAGCAATAAATTTTTACATTTTAAAAACAATGTCAAATAAACCACCTAACTTTATAGCTCATGGAACTAGAAAAACAAGAACAAACTAAGACCAAACTGAGCAGAAGGAAGGAGATAACAAAGATCAAAGCAGAAATAAATGTAATAAAAGAAAAACAAATCGAAAAAGACCAGTGATAGCTAAGAGTTGGTTTTCTGAAAAGGTAAACAAAACTAACAAACCTTTAGCTAGACTTACTAAGAAAAAAAGAGACAACTAAAAAAATAAACATATAAATGAAAGAGGAAACATTACAACTGATACCACAGAAATACAAAGGATCATCAGAGACTACTATGAGCAATTATATGCCAATAAATTGGACGACCTAGAAGAAGTGGATAAATTCCTAGAAACATACCAAGTCTGAGTCATGAAGAAATAGAAAATCTGAAGAGACCAGTGACAAGTACGGATATTGAATCAGTGATCAAAAACTTCTTAGCTGAGGAAAGTTCTGGACCAGATGGCTTCAAAGGTGAATTCTAGAAAATGTTTAAAGAAAAATTAATGCTGAATTTTTTCAAACTTTTACAGAAAAAAGAATAGAAGGGAACACTCCCAAACACATTTTATGAGCCCAGTATTACCCTGATACAACAAACCCAAATAAGGATACCAGAAGAAACAATAACTACTCCTGATGAATAGAGATGCACATATTCTCAACAAAATATTAGCAAACTGAAATCAACAGGGCATTAAAAGAATCATATATGATGATCAAATGGGATTTATCCCATGGATGGTTCAGCATACAAATCTATAAATGAATTCCCCACATTAATAAAATGAAAGACAAAAGTCATACAATCATCTCAATAGATATGGAAAAAGCAGTTGACAAAATTTAATATCCTTTCATGATCAAAAAAATCTCCCAACAAATTGCATATAGAAAAAATATACCTCAACATAATGGTCACATATGACAAGTCTACAGCTAACAGCATACTCAAAGGTGAAAGGTTGAAAGCTTTTTCTCTAAGCTCAAGAGCAAGACAAGTGAGTCCACTTTCAGTACTCCTATTCGACATAGGAGCTAGGACTGGGAGTCCTAGCTAGAGAAATTAGACAAGAAAAACAAATAAAAGGCATCCATATAAGAAAGGAAGAAGTAAGTTTTCTCTGCTGATGACATGATCATCTATATAGAAAATTCTAAAGATCACAAAAAAAAACCTGTTAGAATTAATAAGCGAATTCAGTAAATTTTCAGGATACAAAATCAATATATAAAAATCAGTTGCATTTCTATAGATGAACAATGAACTATGTGTAAAAGAAATAAAGAAAACCATCCCATTTACAATAGCGTCAAAAAGAATAAAATACTTTGGAACAAATTTAACCAAGCAAGTGAAAGATCTATACACCAAAAGCTATAAGAGACACTGATGAAAAAAATTGAAGACTAGAATAAAGAGAAAGACATACTATATTCATGGATCATGTTGAGGTATGCTCCCTCTATTCCCACTTTGCTGTTTTTATTCCACATGGGTGCTGGATTTTATCAAATGCTTTTTCTGCATCTCTTGATATGATCTTGTGATTTTTGTCCTTCATTTTGTTTATGTGATTATTAGGTTTATTGGTTTGTGAATATTGTACCATCCTTGCATCCCTGGGATGAATCCCACTTGATCATGGTGTATGATCTTTTTAATGTACTTCTGAATCCAGATTGCCAGTATTTTGTTGAGGATTTTAACATCTATGTTCATCAGAGGTATTGGTCTGTAGTTTTCTTTCTTTGTTGTGTCTTTACATGGTTTTGGAATTAGGATGATACTGGCCTTGTAAAAAGAGCTTGGGAGTTTTTGCTCTTCTTGAATTTTTTGGGATAGTTTGAGAAGGATAGGAGTTAGTTCTTCCTTAAATGTTTGGTAAAATTCACCTGTGAAGCCATATGCGGTCCAGGGCTGTTGCGTGCCAGGACTTTTTTAATTACTGCTTCAACATCACTTCTTGTTATTGGTCTATTCAGGTTTTCTGCTTCTTGATTCAGTTTTGGCAGATTGTATGTTTCTAGAATTTTTTTTCCTTTTCACCCATGTTTTCCAATTTCTTGACATATAGTTGTTCATAGTTATTTTTTACAATCCTTTGTATTTCTGTGGTATGAGTTGTAACTTCTCCTCTCTCATTTCTGATTTTATTTATTTGGGTCTTCTCTGTATTTTTCTTAATGAATCTGGTTAAAGGTTTGTCAATTTTGTTTATCTTTTCAAAAAACCAGCTCAGAGGAGTTAATATTATTGAAATGCTCATATTTCCCAAAGCCAGCTATAGATTCAACACCATTCCCATTAAAAGTTAAGTGGCGTTTTTCACAGAAGGAAAAGCAATTCTAAAATTTGCATGGAACCACAACATAGCTAAAGTAACCTTGAGAATGAAGGAAGCTGTAAGCCTCACACTTTCTTATTTCAAACTATATTGCAAAGCTATAGGAATCAAAATGGTATTGTACTGGAATAAAAACAGACACATAGACTAATGGAACAGAACTGAGAGGCCACAAGCAGGCAAGAATACTGAATCAAAAAAGGATAGTTTCTTTAATAAATGTTGTTGTGAAAACTAAATACATGAAAAATAGTGAAGTTGGACCCCCATCTTACAGTACTCACAAAAATTAAACCAAAATGTTTTAAGGATTTAAACATAAAGCCTGACACCATAAAACTTCTAGAAGAAGATATAGGGACACATCTCCTAGACATCAGTCTTGGCAATGATTTTTTTGATATGACACCAAAATCATAGGAAAGAAAAGCAAAAATCAATAAGTGGGACCACATGAAACTAAAACTGTTTTGCACAGCAAAAGAAACAATCAACAAAATGAAAAGGCAACCTATGGAATGGTAGAAAATATTTGCAAATCATTTATCTGATAGTTAATATCCAAGATATATATAGGACTGACACAACTTAATGGCAAAAAATAAATAAATAAAATCTGATTAAAAGGACCTGGATATACATTTTTCCAAAAAAGATATATAAATATCCAACAAGTACATGAAAAGGTGCTCAACATCCCTAATCATCAGGGAAATGCAAATCAAACCCACAATGTGATATCACTTCACACCTATTACAGTGGGTATAATAAAAAAGGCAAGAGATAAAAAGTGCCGGTGAGGATGTGGAGAAAAGGGAATCCTGGTGTACTGCTGTGGGAGTGTACATTGGTGCAGCCTCTATAAAAACAGTATTGAGGTTCTTCAAAAAAATTAAAAATAAAACTACTATATGATCCGCCTAGGAATCCTGCTTCTGGCTGTATATCTAAAGAAAATGAAATCAGTATCTTGAAGCAATATCTCCACTTATGTGTTTACTGAAGCATTATTCACAATAGAGAAGACATGTAAACAATGTAAATGTTCCATTGATAGTTGAATGAATAAAGAAGATGTGAGATATACATATATGTATGTATATATGTGTGTGTGTGTGTGTGTGTGTGTGCACGCACATATACATACACACACAGAGTGGAATGTTATTCAGCCATAAAAAGAAGGAAATCCTGCCATTTTTTACAATGTGGTTAGACCTTTATGGCATATGCTAAGTGACATAAGTCAGAGACAGGCAGACAAATACTGCCTGATGTCACTAGTATGTAGAATCTGAAAACACCAAACTCATAGAAACAGAGAAAAATGATCGTTGCCATGACCTGAGGGGTGGGGTAAATGGAGAGATGTTGGTCAGAGAGCACAAACTTTCAGTTATAAGACAGATAAGTTCCAAGGATGTAATATGCAGCATGATGATAGAGTTAACAAGTATTGTGTACTCGAATATTGCTATGAGAGTAGAGGTTTAATATTCTCACTTTTACAACAACAACAACATCAACAAAATGATAATTATGTGAGGTTATGGGTATGTTAACTAACCTTATTTTGGTAGACATTTCTCAATTGACGTGTATCAAATCATCTTGTTGAACATCTTAAAGTTACACAATGTCATGTGTCATTTATATCCTAATAAAGCTCGAAAAAAGTATTCAGGAGCTTCCCTTCTTCCTTATTATCTGGGATAGTTTTAAATGATGTTGAAATTACTTGTTTTTTCAAAAAGTCGAATTAGCCCTGGCTGGTGTAGCTCAGTGTATTGAGCCCTGGACTACGAACCAAAGAGTCTCTGGTTCGATTCCCCAGTCAGGGCACATGCCTGGGTTGCGGGCCAGGTTCCCAGTAGGGGGTGCTCGAGAGGCAACCACACATTGGTCTTTCTCTCCCTCTCTCCCTCCCCCCTCTCTAAGAATAAATAAAGTCTTTAAAAAATAAAAAGTTGAATTAAAACAGATGAACCAATCTGTTATGATTACTTGTGTGCAGTAACTAATTCACTTTTTCAATCCCTGTTTTGTGAATTAACCTATTCAACACTTCTTGTTGGGTTAATTTTGGTTTCTAAAAAAATCATCTTTTCTCTGTGTTTTCAAATTTGCTGCTGTAGAGTTTAAAGTAATATCACTTTATAATTATTTAAACCTTCGTATGTACTTTCTCCCTTCCTATTTTGTCAATATTTATTCTTTCATTTCCCTGAATCAGTCTTGCAAGAAGTTATCTATTTTATTTGTCTTCTCAAAGAACAATTTTTTGTTATTTCATTAATTCCAGCTTCTTTGTTATTAAAGCCTTTTCCAAGTGGTTTTCCCAAATATCTTAAGATGAATACTGAGTTCCTTTACCTTTTTATTTTTGTTTGTTAATACTGAAGACTTTTAAGAATGTCTTTTCTTTAAAAAAATTTAAGAATTTTTTTTCTGAGTACAGCATTCATTGTGCTAGGTAGGTTTTAGAATAAATTTTTCTTTTTTTATTGCTTTTAGATAGTTTGTAATTTCACTTTTGACCTAGTGGTGTTCTAATGGTGCATATCTTAACTTCCAAACTGTTATTTTTTCATCTTTTAAATTATTTATTTAAACTCCATAGCTGTAATGCTCAAAAAAGCTGTGATGTTATATCTTCTAAAAAATATTACTGCCTTTTTTCTGTCTCTTCCCTCTTCTTTTTCTAGAAGACTTATCATTCTCCAGGATCTACAAGTCTCTTATATTTTCCTTCATGATTTTCCTCTCCTGGCCTTTTTGACTTAATGCTCTGTGACTCCTTCTATTTGATCTTCCAGGTCACTGTTTTGGGACTCAGCAGTGACCATCCTCTCCTTCAATTCATCTATTGAACTTTTTCTTTGAGGAATCAGATTTTGTAGTTCAGAAAGTCTCTTTTTATAATACATGTGAATCTTTGTATATGTTCTATTCTGTTGTTATCACTGTTGTTGTTCAAGTTATCATTTGCCTCTTGTGTGATCAGTTTATTTCTTTAGGCATGCATTACCTAGTCAAACTTCCTCTGGTTGCAGACAGCTGGACCCACACAGATGGTTACATACTATTTTGTTGTCAGCCTTTCAGGGTCAGCTCACTGTGAAAGAGATCTCTGAGAGCTCCCCCAAGTGCTTGTAGGTCCCCAAATGGTGGGAAATGAAGTACCTGAAGGTAGCTGCCCTCTTCCCTGGACTCCTTGCCTCTTCCCTCCTTAATTGACCTGGTCTGCTGCTTCATTTCATTTTTTCTTGGCCCTGGGAGATCTGGGAGTCTGGAAAAATGGTTTGATATTGTTTCCCCAGCCCTTTGGTGTCCTTGTGTTGGACTTTTCTGGTGCTGGATGCAGGCTTGTCTCAGCACTGAAGAGAAAGCTTGAGAATACTTCTTTCTGCTGAAACTCCCACAATGTCTAGGCCCTCACTCACCTGCCGGTCCTCTCCATAGGCCCTAATAGCTATTTGCCTGAGGATGGGCAAGCAGCCTGGTATTAGGAATGGGAAACAACTCATGCTTAGGTTATCATCTTTCCAGAATCTTCTGCGGTTTATGAAGGAAAAAAAAAGCCTAAGTGACTGGACCTTAGTTACATAACTTCCCAGAGATTCACTTTATAATAACTCTTGACTGGCGGTGAGGTTCAGGGTGGCAAAGAATCTGTATCAGTCTGGATATAGTCATGGAAATATTGCCATAGAAAGGGGTTTTATATATAAACTAGGTTCATACAACTTGGGAGGATCTAGGAGAGTGAAGGTCTAGAAGGTTCATGTAAGAGGATCAGAGAAATATCTCTAATAACTTCACCTGGAAGCACTGGCGGGTAAGGAAGCCAGAACTCATAGGAACTCTGGGAAGGCATCAGGTCTAGCTGCAAAAGGTGACCAGGGAGTGGAGTTCATAGAGAGATCTGTGAGGCCACACGGACTGTCACAGCCTTCTGAGGATAATGACTTCTTCACTCCCACCTTCCAAGACTTCAGTGAGTTTCTCTCAGTGGCAAACTCTAACCTGGAGCCACATAGGGAAGTGTCTTCTGGGTAACCTAGTTCCCGGCCTCAGTCAGAAGTGGCAGCGGTAGCTGAGCTGACAACAGATATTCTATCACTACACCCCAGCAGGAAGACCAAACAGTAGCAATGCAGGATTATGGGTATGGTTAAAATGGTCTCTGGGGAGGACTTCTAGGTCCTGGGTCCCTATGGCATAGATCTCTTGACTGGCATGGTTTCATATTGGTCTGAGGTATCTTCTTCACTAACACCAAAGCCAGACCATTACTTACTCACTGGTCATGCATCCTTCCAGAATCATCTGGTCCATGCCAACCAGTGCCAAGGCTGTTATGTAAGCCTTCTTGACTGTGTCAGCATCTGGCAGTACAAAATACATTGGATTTAGCCACAGGAAGACCTGGGGTCACATCTTGCTAGTGCTAATCACTAGCTCTGGGAGCCTGAGCAGATAAATTGCTCCTTTTCAGCCCTTTTCAATATTTATAGATGAAAGGTGACAATACCTAACTTTTTTTTCAAAATTATAGTTTATATTCAATATTATTTTGTATTAGTTTCAGGTATACAGCATAGGTGGTTAGACAATCATGTACTTTACAAAGTGGTCCCCCAGATATTTCCAGTATCCACCTGTCACCATATGTAGTTATTGCAATATTATTGACTATATTCCCTGCGCTGTACTTTAAATCCCTGTGACTATTCTGTAACTACCAATCTGTACTTCCTAATCCCTTCACCTCTTTCACCCAATCCTCCAACACCTCTCCACTCTGGCAACCACCAATCTGCTCTCTGTGTCTATAAATAAATGTGGGTGAAAGGAATAAGAGGAAACAGTCCTGCTGGACCCTAGCAGTGGGAGAGGGGAGGAGAACATGAAAAGGGAAAAAGGAGGCTTCACTGGCAGAAGTTGAATGGAGAAGAATAGAAAAATGCAGAAGCAGGAAACTGAGTAGGGAGTATTCCTTAGAGAAGATCACAGTTAGCCACAGTCTGACAGGTCCGGTGACACCAGGGGTATGACGGGTACAGCCCCTTGGACCATGTGTCAGGTGCCTATCCATTCTGTACCAGGTAAATCACACCCATTGGGCTACAAAGAATTTTAAGTTAGGAAAAGTACAGGTACAAGTGTTTCATTATTAGAAACTCAGCTTGATATTTCTAGACCATTTTCAAGTGACTCCTCTTTCCCTAAAATATAACAGTCATATCAGTATCAGCTGGGTATCAGGGCTCTTTGGCAGGTGCAAATCCAGGCCTCAAAGTAGGTTCCAAGAAATTTCCCAAAGATGGGGAAGTCAGAGGCAAAAGGCACTTGTGACACAGTGAAGGTTACTTAAATGCCTAGAGGAAGAGTAAAGAGGACTCTCAGGATCTCTCTTTACTAAAAGCCTGGGAAATAAGACAGAATTGGAGAAAAAAAGAGAGGGATCTCAGGCTAGCATCTCTGAAAGCAGGGGGAGTTGGTGGTGAAGGCTGCTTTTTAGGAGTCAACAACTGTGAAAGGAAGGGAGAGGAGGTAGGATCAGGCAGAGGGAGAAGTTCAACTGTGCAGCAGGACCGACAAAGCCTTGGCCAACCAGATGGGGAGCTCTGTAGAGAGAAGTTTCTATCGGAGAGCCTGTATTGATCCAAAGTGGCCAGGTCTTGCTTGCTCACCGGATGTGGGCTGCTTTAAGAAGATGACCTCAGGCGAGGTCAGGAATCTACACTTGATACAGACCTTGAAGGAGCTGACAGCTGGAGGTTGCCCACTGACCCCGCTCCCCACAGCTGACAGCAAACCCTTTCTGTAAGGGGAATCAGAACAGCACCCATCCATGTCTACTACCTGGAGGTCACGTGTTGACAGGAAATGAATGAAAGCCCAGTAAGCCCTGAAATCTTTACTCTTGCTCTAATGCTTGGCTTTATCTTTGGAGAAACTTTAGAGGCACTAATTATTTCATAATACTTACAAAATATGCAGTGTCATATAATGGAAAAAGCAGGGAGCCCTGGCTGGTGTAGTTCACTGGATTGAGCGTTGGCCAGCAAACCAAAGTGTTGCCAGTTCGATTCCGCAGTCAGGGCACATACCTGGGTTGCAGGCCAGGTCCCCAGTAGGGGGCACGTGAAAGGCAACCACTCATTGATGTTTCTCTCCCTCTCTTTCTCCCTCCCTTCCCCTGTGTTTAAAAATAAATAAATAAATAAAATCTTTTTTTAAAAAATAGAAAAAGCAGGGACCTTGGAAGCAGAAGGTCTACTTCAGTCTCAGCCTAGGGTATTCCTTTTTACTGTGATCTTGGGTAGGTTGTTTCACCTCTCAGGTTTCTTCATCTGGAGAATGGAGAAAATAATAGTCACTGACTCAGAGGGTTGCTTTGAGTGCACAATGGCATAGTCTGGAGAAATATTTAGTGCAGAGCAAGAAACCCAATAATTTTTTTTTAAGAAGCCCAGTAAATTAAATAAATGGTGTTACAATCATGAGGCTCTTTACTGTGCCTTCGATATGCTGGGTACTATGTAAACCATGGGGTGGGCATGGGGTGGGGGAGAATTAGTCTTAGAGAAGGAGTGTAACCCAATACTTGTCATATAGTAGCTTAGAGTCTCATTGAGGAGTCAAGATATGGGCAAATTAAAGTGTGCTAGCCACTTAGTACTATATCCAAGAATTTTTCAAGAAATAAAATTTTCCTACCTGAAGTGTTTTCTGTTAGTAATGTCAGTATAACCACTAGAATGGAGGCAAGAGCAAGATTTGAAAATCTTCTGGAAATTGACTGAGGCCATGGTCTTTTGTGTGTGTGTTATTTACTGGGAGAGACAGTGACTCAGTCCTCTGATTCTGATATAGAGAATCTGGACCTTTATTACGCATTCTTCTTGACACATGAGCTTCTGAAGGATGTGGACTGATAGGGATTCTGGGTGGAGCACAAATGCTACACAATGGTATTCCTTGTTTTGGAGCTAGATTAGATCCTTGAAGAAGCTCTAGCTCATTGTTTCCTTCTTCACTGGAAAAGAAAGTGGCAAAATATTTAATGTTCATTCCTAGCGGGCATCCGAATGTTAAATTACAATGGTCCAAAGGTTCAATTTCACAGGAGTCAGAAAATCATATATATGTTTGGTGTAGATTGGAAACATGTTTTTTTTTTTAGTTTAAGATCAATTTTTATTATATTTTGTTGGTTATGCTATTACAGTTGTCTCCACTTTTTTCCACTTAGCCCACCTACGCCTCCTCAGGTAGTCCCTATACTGTTGTTCATGTCCATGGGTCACACACATACATTCTCTGGCTAATCCCTTCATGTTCTTTCAACCAGTCTCCCCCCCCACCTCCCCTATGACAGCTGTTTGTCTGTTCCTTGTATCTATGCCTCTGTTTCTACTTTGTTCATCAGTTTATTTTGTTCATTAGAGTCTACATGTAAGTGAGATCATGTGGTAATTGTCTTTCACTGACTGGCTTATTTCACTTAGCATAATACTCTTGAGGTCCATCCAAGGTTGGAAAGGTCTTAGTGTGAAGCTGTTTTTGCAAAAATCGTTGAAATCTCTCTTATAACTTTCCCCCACTCTAAAGTCCCATTCTAGTCTATAGAAGACCAAGAAACAGAGTGAGCTTGGTCCAAAAGTGATTCTAGGCTTCTCAATTCATTTATCTATTGCCACGTACAACAAATTACCTGCAAATCGTGGCTCAAAAAAACATTTTGCTCACAATTCTGTGGGTCAGGAACTTGGACAGGGCACAGAAAGACTGGCTCTTCTCTGCTCAATGAGATCTAGAGCCTCGCAGCTTGAATGGCTGGGAACTGACTGTGGTGGCTTTTCTGGGGTCATATGTCTAGAGCCTTGGTTCCTACCATCGGCTGGGTTCCTCAGTTCTCCTGCACACGGTCTCTCCATATAGCCAGCTTGGACTCCCACCCAATACAGGTCTTAGAGAGCCTGCCTTCTTATATGGTGACTGACTTGCCTCAGAGAGAACATGGAGCTGCCAAATCTCTTAAAGACTAGGCTTGGAACTGGCATAGAATCACTTTGGTCACATTCTATTTGTAAAAACAAGTCACAAGGCCAGCCTGGATTCATGAGGACAAGACCTCTAGAGGGTGGAGTGGCATATACATACAGGTTTAGGAGAAATTGATGGTCACTATTCCATTTACTATTCCTATTCCTTCATAGCTTATTTACCGTAAAATGTAGCAGCTAAAATCATCCATTTAATTTTGCTAATAATTTTATGGGTTGGAAATTTGAGAAGAGGTCCATTGAGTTCTCCATCGAGGGGTTTTCTCACAAGGATGTAGTCAGATATCAACTGGGACTACAGTCATTTGGTAGTTTGACTGTGCTGGACATCCAACTTGGGTGTCTTTCTTGGCTGGCAGTCATCACTGGCTGTCGTGCAGGAGCTCATCTAGTGCTGTCAGCTGGAGAGCCGAGATGTAAACTCTCCAGCACGGTGGTCTCAGTGTATGCACACTGCATGCCTGGTGTCTGGCTTTCCCCAAACAAACATCCCAAGAGGGCCAGGTAGAAACTGCATGCCTTTTCAAACCTAGCTTAAAACTCATAGAGCATTGCTTCTGCCATACCGTATAAGAGTTACAAGCCCACCTAGAGTCAAGTGGAGAGGTCATAGTGGCCACCTCGCAATGGCTGTGTTTTAAAACTACCACAGTCACTACCTTTGGAGGTTATATCACCTAACTCTTATCTCACAGAAATCTACCAGCTCATCTGAGATTCCAGTAGAAAGCAGTCTTAAATTGTTATGTAGATCAGCACTGTAGGGTTTAAATCAGAAATAAATCCTTGCAGAGCTCTAGTATTTGGATCTCAAAGTTCACATTGCTGAGACGTGAGCTTAAAATTAAAGTTACTTCCAACTCCCAGACCTTGGTCCAGTGGGCCTTTCTTGATCTCAGGTACCCTGCTTGGAAGTGTAGTTTATGCCAAACTGCTTCCTTTTGGACTGGCTTTATGCTGTGGTTTCCCCCTGCCCCCTGTTGCCAAATGAAAAACATATTTGGTCAAGTGAGAAGCAGTCTTGACATGAAAACATCTAATTTGGTCATGCCTGATGACACTGGCTCTACACTCTGCTAGTCTAAACCTACCAGGAAAAAGCCCAAATTGTATCTGTCCTCTGTACCCCAACTCACTCCAACCTTAACCTCCAGTGCAGATAGTAAAACTTTGTGACATCTTGCCCAGAAACACTGCTCAGAGCTGGTAGAGGACAAGCAAATATGGAATCCAGAGGCTGCTGTCTGAAGGCATTTTGGGGACTGGTATGAAATATACACAGGGCTAAGATGATGAGCCTCTTGGGACCTTTTCCACTTTCATACCAAAGACTCAAGCCTCTGCCCCTTATTCCAGAAGCCAACCCCTCAGCTCTCTTAGTGGTCTGTCCATGTGGCATTTTATTATAGAATATTGATTTAATTCCAGGACTAGGTTACTCATCTGCACAAGAGTTGTGCCCCAAGTTTTATCAGGTGTTTGCAGTTCTCTCCCACAGCAGGGGCAGAGACAAGATAGATAGAACCTTTTTACCATAATGACAAGGCAGAGGAAAGTGGAGTGATCAGGTAGTGCAAATTGCTAGACTGAAAAGTGAGGGCCGTTTCACCCCAGTGGGATGAGGCAGAAGAGTTTGGGGAGAAGAGGAAGTGCTACAGACCAAGCCAGGGCTTTACTGAAGACTTAAGATTGGGCCCATTTGGTGGTGGGGAAAAGACCACCCTCTTAATACCCTCACACAAATGTCAGACCTTCCAGTTGACTGTCCCAAATTACCAAGTAGCTTGGGGGCTGGAGACTGGAACATGCCTTTTTCTGAGCTAGTACCAACATTGTTTTCATGCAATATTAAACATCTCACAGGACTTTGAACAGGGGAAAGCCCCCTTGCCTTTCATGAAAAGGGATGCCCGTGGCTTCCTTAGCAGGGTCTTCAGAAGCTTCATTTAGATGAGATTGCTTGTCCTGGAACTTGAATTTTCATAATCCTTGGTCTGTGCCATGAATGCCCTTATGACATCATTGATTTGCCCATGTATGGACACGCATCACTCTATTTTTCTTGCATGAAGTGTTTATTTTCTTCGTCTTCTGATTTTTTCTTTTGCAGGTAGTGAAGTGATCCATACTTCACTTGTTCTTTGTTCTTGTTCATGGACAGAGTCCACTAATACTCCCAAGTAGATAATCGCTTCAACTCACCTGATTCATATTAACTAACCTAGCTTTCGTCATATGTCAACTATTAGTTTCCTTTAAAGAACAACAGGGTGATACCTAGTTTCCAGAAGGAAGTTACACTTGTTGGAGGGGCCATTAGTGATATTGTTTGGGGTGGGGGACAGTTCTGATCTATGCACAGAACTTTCTTGGAAAATTTAATGTGGCAGAAAAGCTGAGACAGGATGGACATAAGTATGATATTTAAGGTCTCCCAAGACAAAGACTGACTTTTTCCCAAAAGAAGTTCTTGTTGGTTACTGGAGGAAAGTGGAAAAAGCAAATGTTATGTGCATAGAAATGACAGAGGGTTGGAGGGAGGGAGAGAGAGAGGCAGAGGGAGAGAGAGTTTTTGAATGTGCTGAGTTAAGGGAGTTTGAAAAGATCTAAGAATTTAGGATTGGCAGATAGGTCCAGTGAAAATGTGCTTCCCATCTCCCTTTAAGAGGCCGATAGGAGTGTTGAGAGGCCATGTGATTTAACATAAGAGCATTGTCTAAAAAGAGGCCCACCTGATTTCTATCCTGGATAACCTAATTTTTTATCCAGGTCCAACCACTTACCAGCAAGTTGATTAACCTCTTAGGGCCTCAATTTTCCTCATTGATAAAATGGAAATAACAAAGTCTCGACACTTCCTAGGCCTGTTGGGAAGATGAAATAAGATAATGATGTAAAGTATTTAACATGCTGCTTGGCACAGGGTAGGCACTAAATCCATGGTAACTGACTATTATTGGGTGTAAACTGTCTAAGGACACTATCTTCTTCCCCCTACCTTTTCTCTAAAACCACCTAAATCTCCGCTCCCTTAGAATTCTGATCATTTGAAGAGAAATTCTCCCTCCACCCAGTACTGATATTAATTAATGGTCCAACCTTTGGTTGGATAATCACATTGTGTCATCAACCTCCTGATTATTAGATATTTGCAAGAAAAACAGTCCTGGAGTTCCTCCCAGACCTAGGGCGGAGGCTGCAAATTTCATTTGGAGGGTTGCCGACCTTTAGACCCAGGCTGGCTGCAAGGGTCAGCCCACTCTCCTGGCCTCGAAAGCCACAGCAGGCTCTTGTAATTGGGTTACCGCCTGGGATTCAGTAGGACTAATCCATCTATATAATTTCTTCGCCTTGTTTAATGCCATTAACGAAACTGAATTAAGGAGCGCTGGGGTTGGGTGGGATGAAGGGAAACGGATTTTCTGCATGGGAGTGGATGCCGCCTCTCCGCAGCGAGTCTGGAGCCTATGTCCTGATTAATGGATGGCTCTGAGTCTTGCCAGAGGCCATCCCAGTCCCTCATCATAGCGTCGGGCTCCCGGGTAAAAGTGTGCCCAGAAAAGGCCGTCGGGAAAAGGGTTTCCCAGGACACCTCAGGTCTACGCTGTCCTTCCTTCTTTGTTTGGCTCTTTCTCCTTTCTCAGTCCGCCCCCTCTTGTACAATTTCTGAGCAGTTTTCCTTCTAGTTTATATATTCCTGGACCTTACATGTGTTTTGTGACTAGTGTGTCCCAGGAGATATGTACTTATTCCAGCACTTGCCCCAGTCCCATCTTACTCGGTTTGCCTGGGGTTGGCCACTCTGGGGGTGGGCACTCTTTACTCCCAGTTTGCCAACCAGAGCGTCCAGCCGTAGGAGGAGGGGCCTGCTTGTGGGGGTGGGGGTGGGAGGTGGCAGCCGCTGCTGTCAGTTTCTCTCAGTGCCCTAGTGACACCCAGATCCCAGCGCGCCCTTCTCACAGAGATCGCGGCTATCTCAACTTGGGCAGCAGGCCGTTGGAGAAGTCGCCGACTCCTGGAGTGAGATTCAGCCGCTCGCTGCAGGCGGTGGCCAACAGCGGAGTTCCCAAAGTGTAGGTGGCGACCAGAGCGGGCCCGGACAGTGCTGCGGGGACCGCAGGCGCTGGGAGCAGGGGGGTAACGGGGGCAAGGGGAGTTGGGGTGGGGTGGGGACGCCGGGCTCGGATTTCGGCCGCCGACAGTGCGAGTGCGCTCTGGCAGTGCCCGTGGGCCCTGAGTGCCCCAGAGGGGCCGGGAGACGTCCGGCCGACACGCTTGCCCGCTCTCCGCTGGGCTCACTGGGGTTTTGACAACCAGCCGCTGACGTCGGCGCGCCCCTGCCGAGCTCTCCCTTTACTACAGCGGGCCAGCGGCTGTATGCCGCCCCGCCCTCGTCGGCCCCCGCTCCCCGCGTGCCCACACCTTGCCGTGGATGTAGAAGGCGTCGCCTTGTAGAGTCACGGCTCCGGGACCCGAGAGTTCTTTGGAAGGAGAGCGCAAGCGAGGGAGCGGGCGAGCTCCGAGGGGGTGTTGGTGTAGTGAGAAAGAACAGGTAAGGGCCAGCGGCTCCCGCTCCTCTGCCGCGAGCAACTCGGTACTCCCTTTTAGCAAAATAATAGGAACCTATGAATCGAGTAAACGGAAAGGAAGGCGCGACCCTTCCCTCTAGATTCTCCGTGGGCAAGGAGCTGCGCGGTTATGCAGTGTAACAGGCTCACACGTTGCTCATCACATGTTCAAACATTTCGTTTTTGGAGAGGCTCGTTATTTTTAAATGAATATTTTCGTCTTTGTTTTGATTTTTTTAAAACCGTCCTTGGTATTTAATTTTGATTGAGTTGGCGGCCCGCTGCGGCTTGGGAAAGAGGGGAGAAACAGCCCGCCGGCGCGCGGGGCAGCCCACCCAGGCAACTCCCCGCGCGGCCCGCGCGGCCCGGGAGGCGGCGGCGGAACAAGAGGAGTGACGGCCGCCCCTCTTGGCGGCCCCGGGGTTGGGAGTGCGGCTGTGCGCGGGCAGGCGGGCGGGCGGTTTGGAGCGACCGGAGAGGGGCGCGGAGGGAGCGCCGCTTTGTCTCTTCACTTCTTGAGCCAGGCGAGCGGCTCCTCCCGCGGCCGGCCGCTGGGGCTCGCGGCGGCGGCGGCGGCGGTGGCGGCAGCAGCGGCTCCTCCTTCACCTCTCTCCTTTCCTCCCCACTCTCTCACAGGCAGCGGCGGCGGCGGCAACGGTGGGGGGAAAGCGGATCCCGCCCCGAGCCACACCGAGGGGAGCTCGCGGTCGCGACTTGCCGCCCTAAGTCTCTCAAGTCCGGCCCGCTCGGCGAGGACTTCCGTCTCCTGGACAAAATTTGTCAAGCAAGCTGGGATCTATGAGTGGAAAGGTGACCAAGCCCAAAGAGGAGAAAGATGCTTCTAAGGGTAAGCCTGCCCGCCGAGTACGCCTGCTTCCCTTCCCTTGGTTTTCCTCGCCCCCCTCGCGTGCGCTCCGCCCTTCCGCGGCTCCCGGCCTCCCTCCCGAAGCTTAAGCTACCCATGACCTCTGCGACCCCGGACGAGAAAGGGGGGACCAGGGGCGCTGTGGGGGGTTTGTGTTTGCACCACTTTCCCTCCTTCCTCGTGGAATTGTCGCCCCGCGAATGCCTCCAGCCTCTTCCACTCCCCCTCTGGACGCACGGAGGCGGCGCTGCGGGCAGCCGAAGCTGCTGCAGCCCGGAGCGCCGGGTACAGCGCTGCCTGCTACCCGCCAGCAGACAGTCTGTGCGAGTGCATGTGTGTGCGAGTCCACGAGTGTGCATACGTGTGCTGCGCGGGTGCAACATGGTGACATACTCAGGAATCTGCCCCACTGTAAGAACCCAAGGATCCACCTACAACCCCCTCTCCCCGCCCCCAATGCAAACAAAGAGCCTGGCCAAGACGCAAAACCCCTCCCCCACGTTTCTTTCCCCCGCACGCCCCCTACTCCATAACTCTGTAGCCCCCTCCCCAGAAGGCAATAGCTTGCAACCTTCCACATGCCACGAGCAAAAGTGAGCATTCCCGGTGCCCCGGCGCCGCCCGCGCTGCGCCTCGGCAGCGCAGCCTCGCCAAGCCCCGGGAGAACAAAGGCTGTTGTCCCCTTGCCACTAGTGCCCAGCGGGAGCGGGCCTCCAAAGAAACGGGAGTCCCCTCCCTGCGCTCTCTGGGGTTCAGCCACCTGGCCCGGGGCGCCCGGCCGCCGGTTCCCCGGACTGTGCGTCTCGGCCTGGGGCCTCCCAACGGAGGGCTGGGGAGGCGCAGCGGAGCAGGGCTCAAGCTAAGGAGAACTCAGGAGAAGGAAGGGGCGTCCCCCGCCGGCCCCCACCGGCCCGTCCTAGCCGTTGCCGTGCTGAGCACCCGGTTTAGTTGTGGCAGTAAACTGGAGACAGCATCCTTGGAAATCCGGGTACAGAGAGGCACAGAGAGGGGGTGTGGTAGAGCAGCGGGGGGAAAGAAAGATGCCTTAGGTGCAAGTGTCCAGAATGGCCACAGAGCAGACGCTGTAATGGACTGGATCCACCCGAACCGCAGCGGCCCACGCCGAGTCCACGCTACAAAAGTGGAACTGCAGAGGGAGGACGGTGGTGTGCGCAGCTTTCGTTCATGGGGCCCCGATTCCTCTCAGCCCTGGGCGCCCCTTCCCTCCCACTCCTTTCCCTGTTCCTTTTTCTCTTCTCCTCCTTCTCGCCTCTACCCATCTTTCAGAGCTTTCTTTCTCCGGGAGATTCTAGGGCAGCGCCAGACCTCCCCCGCGGAAAGTTGTCAAAGTATTCAGCTCAGGGCCTCTATCCTTGTTTCTAAATGGAACCGGTTCTCTTCCAACTAGGCAAAGCGTTGATGAAAGGCTCGGGAGATTTGTGGGGGTTTAGATCTGTGGTCCTAAGGGTCAGTGTTGCTACCATTCTGGCTCAAGGCTAGAGTTCAACACCTCGGACTTCTCATACCACCTGGCTATTTGACGCTCACAGGTTAATTGAAACAGTCACTTGGAAAGTAGAACTGCTACACATTTCCAGGGCTTTCCTAATTGTAATGCGTCTTAATCGGCGTTCATAATAAGAGAATACGACTTCAGGGTCTTTAAAATGTTTGTTTTCTTTTTTCCCACCGAGGGCCAGGAAAGGTAAATGCAATTGAAGATTGTACCATCAAATTGATCTAGGCAAGTGACTCCCCTTCTGAATCTAGTTGTATTTCAAGTTTGTTTCTGGAACTTTGGTTCCTGATTTCTCATTTCCATCAGGTGGTTACCTAAACTTTATTTCAGGCTACCTTTAGGAGAAACCTGAAATCAAATTCATTTACAGAAAGTGAATTGCTCTTTTAGGAATATGATTTGCAATTGTCCAGAACTGATTAAATCTGGAAACATTACAGCAAGTTTCTGTAGCTCAATAATGAAAATTTTACTAAGCGTATGTCATAACATTTTCTTATGTTGACTCACCACATCTGAAACTGAATACCTCTCTGTAGGAATTGTGTAATTAGCATTGGAATTATGGTTGCAATTAGAATAAATTAAAGTAATTTTATAAGACAACTTTTAAGAAGGAATTGACTTTCCTGAGGAGATGGGAATCTTATGGCTGTTAAGAACGGGAGCCGCATCTCTGCTTTTCTGTTGGTTGTTGAATGTAGAGCATTTTCAAAATAGTGAATGCCTAATAGTCATTAATATTTTCTCTTTCAAGCATGTTAAAAGTCTCCTGTGACTAAATTTTAAACACTACTTTTTATGTTAGAGATGAAAGATACCAGGGTTCTTGATATTTCTAATCAGTAAAGTATATTAACCCTATTTATGAAGAGGTTCGGTTACTTATAAGTTTCCTATATATAGGTCATTAAAACTGTTTTAAGCTAGGGGACTCATGAGCATGCTTTGCTCAGCATAGCAAGATACAGGATTGAACATTAAATAGATAATTTGAATATCCACATGTTTGATTTTGAACAATGGTGTCATAAATGATTGAGTCAAGTCAAATAATTTAGTAACGGTTTGAATGAGTTTCATAATCTGTTTTCAAGAGTCTACTGCTCGTTTAAATTCAGCCTCCCACCCCATCATTTGGGGTTCATACCAACAGCCTATCATAACTACATAGGTGATTATCATAGAGTACAGCATTTCTAGAGTTTTTAAAACACAGGTAGTAGGTAATCAGTAAATTATTTTGTGCTGCTTAATGAAATATGGCTTTGAGAGCATATAAATTGCCAATTGTCTCTTTAAATGGTGTTTTCTTCAACTCATGGAGGTTAAGGCCGGTGATGGACAAGGATCTTTTGGATAACCTTTTCAATTATGTAGCCAGCCAAGATAGACTCTCCTCTGTGGCAGGGGGGAGGGCATCTTGATTCTCTTTGAAACTGTTATTATGTCCCCTTGTATGGCAAACCATCTTTTGTATATTTACTTAGGCTTTGCATAAACTTTGAAACTGGCAGATGTATATATAGTCTGGGCACTCAGGTCCTGAGCAGTAGGACCTATTTCCATTTCAGGGAAAAACAAAGTATAACAATTGTTCAAGCAGATACTCGCTTAGCTTTGACTCACTATTCTCTACCTTGTCACATAAGATCTTTTCAGCAGTTCTATGTTGGAAAAGCATTCAGTTAAGGCTGTGTCTGATTTACTGCAACTGTGTTCCTGTGGCATTTGGAAAATGTGTAGCCTGCTACAGATAAAACCAAATCATTTCTGGATTGAGTAAAATTGCTGGACAACTCTCAATTTCAAAACTATCATTTTGTTTGTACGTGGCTACCTGTTTGGAGTTGGGTGTGTTTTTCTTATAACCTTTTCCTTTGTGCTTAGCCAGAGAGCTATCACACCTATGCAGGTTTCAAAGCCACAGTCGGACTGCAGGAACCAGCATCATGCTGGGCCTATGCTTGCTGGCTGCTGGGCAGTGCAGGACAATTCCAGGCATAGCCCAAGGAGCCAGCCACTTGCACAGCTGTTGCCACATGCAGTTATGGGCACAGCTCATTTTCTGCTCACTGCCTTTTTCTAATGGCCTCTCTAATCATACCTAAGAAGGACAGGGCATTGTGGTCATGCAGCCAGCATATCACTCCTTGAACATTGAATGCCATTCCAAAAGATCATCTTGGTCTTGGTGGGTTACTGTAATAGCATCCAGCAAGTGTCATTCTCAGGTTTGGGCCAGGTGAAACAGGTGTTTAGAGGTATTTTAACCACAAGAAATCATGACGTTGGTGACCTCTTATTAAAAACTAGCAATCATAATCTACCTATTACTCATGCAGGGACTTATCCTTTCACTTTGTGAATAAATCATCATGGACCAGTGCTTTTATGGAATGTCATAAGCCCCATATTTCCTTCTGGGTTGAAGATGGTGATTGCAGCCTTGGTGAGTGAGGGGTGTGACCAGGCAGATCTCTAATCAGAAATGTTAGTATGTTCTTGGGGATTGGTACACAAGGTGAGTGCACAGTGACCCCAAATACTCTTCATTATTATTTCTAGTGGTGTGTAGCTTCTTTGTTGACAGAGGCTGAAGCTAGAAGAGAGAGCAAGTTGGGACATGGGTTAGGGGTACTGTATCCTCTCTGTTACTTAGCACTGCTTCCTCTAAGTCTCTTTCAAGTACAGTTCAAATCATCAAAAGGGGTTAGTATGTGTCCTCGAGCTAGACATATAGGTGAGGTTGGGGTGGGAGTGAATGTTGAGTTGGGGTTTGGGTGAGAAGCAGAAAGTGAGCTGTGAGGTGAAGGAAGGGGTTTAGGCTTATGCCTAGGGCAGGGAAATGTAGGATGGCCTTGAGAACAGGGTCAGAACTGCGGAGAGAATTGGAATCAGGGTTTGGTTGGTAAGCTGGAGGGCTGATTTGAGGCAGTGAGTAGGGAGATGAAACTGTTAACACTCCAGGTCTCTTTGCAGCTGTGCTGTTTTATGTTCAAATCAACTCCTCATTCTGGGAATTACAATCAACAGAACAACCAGAATGTGTTGCAGCTCTTCAAATACATCCAATAAAAAAGGATTTCTAGTGCCTGCTTCATTATGGCTTATATTTTTAGAGTTGAGAAATTTGAAAGGAATAGAAAATAATTGCCAAGATTAAATAATTCAGGAGAAAAAATACATGAATTAAAGTACAGCGGGTGGAGGGGATCCTACACGATGGTTACCTTGTTAAGTTTAACATGATCTTTGAGATGTGAAGATTGGACACATACTATGGCTTTAGCAATTAGTAGAGAAGACAAACGTCTGCATAAATCATTGTCTGCGGTGACTGATTGACATTTCTCTATCCAGAAGACATGTCAGCACCAGGATTTCTCAGCACAGGCTGAGGACAGGACTTCGGGCTCCTCTTTGTCCTGGGTAATGTGGTTCATTTTAGTCAGTCCTTACTAGCTCAACATTTAGCTTACCTATTTGTGATACATCGATTCTACAAATTCAGCTGAATCAAATTTCTGACGTTTTTAAATGTCCCATTTTATTACTTTGATGAATGCCGTATCTTGAGGAAACATTCCTCAGGGGTGTAGATTTCTGGGTAAATGCACTAATTTCCCAAAGAAAGTGAAATAGTATACAGTTAGTAATCATTATGACCACCATTCCAGCCAGCAGGTCTAATTTCTCCTTGAAATGGATAGCCATTTATTTTTCTCTAAAGAGGTGTTTTCCGGGGCATTAACCCTGAAAATGTGAGCTTTATATTAGGAAAGAGAGAAGTTCTTGATTCTTGGGGCACACTGGAAATGTGAAGGACTGTTTTACTAAGCATCTGGGTTTTTGAGAAACAAAGCCTTGATTACAATCACTGTTATGTTGAGATTACTGTAGAGAAGTCCCCATACCCTGCTCTTGCCTCTGCCCTTTGAAATGACTTTTAGCATTGATTTTCAAATTGAAATGATATTAGTGCCACTGGCTGATGACCTTCCCCACAGGCAAAGAGGAGAGGGCAGTAGGTGTCCTTGCTGATTCTTTTTAACTGTGGCTTAACTGCTAGTGTAAGTTTTGGGTTGATATTCTAAGGAGTGCTGTCGGGCTGGGCTGAGCTCGGTTGCTTGCTCATCTTGCTTACTGCCAGCTCTCTGCAGGGACTTCAGATTTGGTTTGGACAATTACTATTTGGCTCAAAGGAATTCTCAGGTGTACATGTCTGTTCCTCCTTCTGGATCCTGTCGGTTGGGCCTGGGAAGAAAGAAAAAAAATCGGTGAAAGGCAGGCCTGGTCAGAGGCCAAATTAGAAAGAAGTTAATTAAAAAAATAGTATAAACTCATTTCCTTTTTTGGAATTGCAGATTATACATAGTAACATGCCCAAATCTAAAATGTGCATCTCACTTTTGACAAATGCTCACACCCATGTAATCACCACCAAAATCCAGATGCAAAATATTTTCATAACCCCAGGGAATTTTCTCATGTCCCTTTTATGTCATTCCCCTTTCAAAGGCAACTACTATTGTGATTTCCGTCATGTATTAGTTTTGCCTGTTATTGAATTAATATCAGTGGAAACATGCAGTGTGTACTCTTTGTTTTTGACACCCAGCCATCTCTCCATTCTGCATAGTCCCTTCCCTGGTTGACACCTCTTCTTGTCTTGTCCTCTGGTTTCTTGGAAGTCCCCCACCTGTCCCACATTAGGGCACTCGGCAGAGTCTTATATTTGGCAAGCCCATAAGGAGTACTTGTTGAATCATCTAGTCAGGAGGGAATTCCATTAAGCAGGGATATGTTTTACTCGTTTAGAACAACAACAATAATGATCAGAGTTATTATAGTTATCATTATAGTAGCTTCTAAATTTTCGAGCACTTACTATTTACGAGGCACACGTTATTCTTACATGTATCTCGTTTAATCCTTGTGATAGCCAAATGAAGTAGCGATTAGTATTTAGGGACTTTACAGATGAGGAAATTGAAGCTTAGAGAGATTATGTAGTTTGCATGGGGTCACAGCTGGTGGGTTGCAAATTACTAGCACAGTGGTTGACATTGCAGTAATCAATAAATAATTGTGTAATGCATGTACCATGCACATATCAAAGCTCACTTGGTCCTCTGCTATGTTCATTTCCAGTTTCTTGTCCTATCAGAAAGCTGTATATAGAGAAAGTCTCTGTCAGTGACTCACTGTGGCTTAATCTGAACATGCCTGGGGCTATTTACATTTTAACTAACGATTGCCAGAGGCAGAGCTTTAACCCCAAGGAATTAATGTCTGTGGCTGACTTTCTGACACCCAGATAGTTTGAGGAAGTAATTTCTGTTGTGGTCCTAAAAATAATAGTTCTTCAGAACACTCACTATATGCCAGGTATTTCACATGAAATATCTCATGAAATCTCCCTAACAGTCTCTGGAGGACAGATATACGTACTATTACTATTCTCATTTGACACATGCAAAAACTGAATCTCGGAGATTGAAGCCAGCCAGAGGTCACTTGCCTAGCAAGATGTAGAGTGACAGTTTGAGCCAGGTTTCAGTGGCTTCAAATCCATTTCTTAACCACTTTGTTATACTGCCTCCCTAGGCAACACAATTGGTTCTTTTCTAATGTAGGTTTGCGCAAAGACAAAATTACTTCTGGTTTGCCAATGGGGACATGATTAGGAAGAGTGTACCTTTACATGCACAAGTGTTCCAGGGCTGTGGTCTTGGTGTAGCTGAACAGACCTCTCAGCATTTCTTGGGTGACTTTTGCATACCAGGCATTGTGCTGGACCTGGGCTTTTGTGCAGAGATGAAACAAGCCCAGTCCTACTTTAGGGGTGCTCATTCTTTCCTCTTTGGCTTTGGCCATTAACTTTATGCTTTCCAGTGTACATTGCCACTCACTTGGCCATGACTGTGACTTTTAAGATTTAAGCATCTGTCAGTTTGAAAATAATAGTACTTTTTTTCCAGAACTATGTCTGGGAGCTTGTTTCACCTGTTCTCAAGACTGCACTTCCGCTTAATTCACTACTTGGCAAAACTTCCAATTGCTTATTTTTTCCAATTACATGGCATATGTTTTGAGACTGTTTGTCATCAGAATCATGTCTCATTTCCTTTCTCTGTCTTTCTCAATCCCACCCTGTCCACCACCCCCCTTCTTCTCTGCCTCCCTCTCCTTTTCTTTTCCCGTTCTTGTCAACAGTTGTCAGTGGTTTTCTTTAACCAAGTGTGTTTCCTTAGGGTATGCAGGGATCATTGGAGGGTTCTCAATTTCTGGATTTTTTCCCTTGATAGCAGTACTAACTTCAGCAAAAGAACCTCCCCCTCTTCCACAGAAGAATCCTTTCACTACTTATTATATAACTCATTTTAAATGGGAAAAAAAGTGTGAGCTTTTTATTTTACACTATTTATGCTGCCTTCAGTTAGATAATATTTCCCAAAATATATCTTGTTAACAGAGACACACACTTTGAATGAGCATATTAATTATATTCTCAAAGTTAGGAATCATGTAGTTTCTCAGAGCTGCAGAACCTATGTTTAACAGCCATAATTAACAGTGGCATGTCTCTTGCATGGTGATAGGTAAGTTTAATAACAAATGTAAAACTGAGTTCTCAAATGATGTAGGTAGCATTTCTACTCTCCTTGAACTGTGGGCTAGTGAACAGATTGAGTTCTTACATATTTATCTTGCTGTTAAAAGTAGAAGTAAACAACCTAAAGAAGGCAGGCTGAGTACAGTTCTCGAATATGCCTGTAGATACTTTCAGAATCTTTCAACCATGCTTTGAAAGTACTGTGAATTTACCTGCTTATCTTGCCTTTGATTGTCTATATGTATGTTTGCCTCTGTCCTTGGTGGGGGGTGGGGTGGGGGGCGGTTTACTGAACACGAAAACTGCCAAGAGCCGTTGGATTTGCGAGTGATTTTCAGAGATCTGGGAACAATGTGAGCCATTCTCCTGGAAGCAGGGCCAGGCGCTCCTCGCTGCTCTCATTTCGCGGAGCGTTTGTTTCCTGACCAGCTGGAAACCGGACCGCAGCGCTGACCAGTGGGTCAGGTTAACCAGCGTCCCTCAGTCACCGTGGGTCTGGCAGGCGGGTTTATGACAAACCTCAGTGTGCTCATTAGCCTCGTGATGTGGCGGCTGCCTAAAAAAGAAACACGGAAAAGTTGTGTCACCAAAGGTGAAACTTGACGAAGAGCCGCTGAGCACTGGGCATGACAGAGCTCCCTTGCAGGCGGTGGTGGCGGGCAGCGGAAGGCTTTAGCCACTTGCCCGGGATGCCCACGGCCCGACCCGCTTGCGTGGGGACGCTGCAAAGTGAGGCGCGGCCAGAGCCGGTGGTGCTGTCAGGTGCAGGAGGGTAAGGGGTCCGTCCTCAGGTCTTGATGGTGGCGCTAAGATGGTGGCAGCTGCAGGAAGCACTCCCGCCCCCACCCGGCCATCCTGTCCTCCTTACTCTGCATACACTTGACCCACCCGCCTAACCCCTGAAAGGCAGACAAGAAAGGCAGGTTCCAATCAAAACCTAGAAGTCAGGGCTGGGCCAACAAAAGAGCTTTGGCTCCTCCGTCTTCTGGTCAATGCTAATTCGGTATTAGCAGTTCAAAAACATAGGATACATCTTGAGCAGAATGGTCAGGGCCGTTTTGAATTTATTTGTGTGATTTTATATTGTTTATGTTTCACTGTATTGATTTTTTTTCAGATTACAAAATAATGCATATTTACTGGGGACAATTGGGAAAATCCTAAAAACATAGAGAAGGAAATATCACTAAGAGTTCCACTCCCAGGTTAACTTTTTGAGATTTTTCCTTTGTCTTTTTTCCTCTGAATTGTATGATACACTCATATATAAGGATAATTTTCTTCAAGTGTATGTGCAAGATCATACAGTATATACTCTATAACCTGCTCTATTCTCTTAACAACATGTTAGAATGCTTTTCTATGTCACTAAATAACCTGTACTATCATTTTTAGTGTGTGCAGTAGGGGTGCACTTGAAGGTTGAGGGTGACAAAGGAGAGATGGTGATTTTGTGCTTGTGAGTGTAAAAGGTTTTTCTGTTCCACCTTGAGAACCTTCTCACTGAGCTCCAGAAACATCAGCTGTATTTTACAATGTATGTATACAGATATGTGCATATATATATATATATATATGCATGCATAAATCTGTAAATTGAAAAATAAATGCATGTTGCGTATATGTACACACACAAATATGCTTAGAATCAATCCTGAAGGAATGGAATCCAAAAGGAATCTCTGGGTGGTTGGCTATAGAAGATATATGGATTTTATTTCTATCTTCTCTTTTCTCTACAGTGGAGATGTGTGTGTGTGTGTGTGTGTGTGTGTGTGTAGAGAGTGAGAGAGAGAGAGAGAGAGAGATATTAATGACATAATAAAAAGTAAACTCCAAACCATACCAGAAGCCTTTAGAGTGACAGCAACATTTCATCTGGATTTAATATTGCTAATTCAATTTGGAGTATAGTTCCTGTTTTACAATGGACCAGCCATCTTTCAAGTAAAAGTGGCTACATGGTTCAAAGCATGGATTTTAGAGACTTGGGTTTACATCTAATTTCTTCCACTATTTGCACTGCGATTTTTGGCAAATAATCTTTCTAAGCCTCTTCACAATGGAGATAGTTATATTTATCTCCCAGGCTTATTTTAAAGATCGAATGAGATAATGCATGGAAAACATACTTAGAATTTGGTCAATGGTGATATTGATAATATTACTAAAATTGTAGTGATTTTCATATTGATTATTCAAGTTAGAAGGTTGTTTTTAGAAGGCTTGTTGGCCATAGAAACAAATCTTCAGATTCACACATCCGTGTGACAGTCGTACTCCAATTTAATGGATTTTGCTTGTACTAACTCATGCATTAATTCATGCATTAATTACTCAATAAATATTTATGTGCCAGGTACTGCACCAGACACTGAGGATACATTAGCACACAGAACAGGTGATCATCCTTGCCTTCATTGAGCTGATATTTTGCAAGTTTACTTAGAGGAACCAGACTTTCAGGGCACAAAACGCTCTGCCCCATGTTGACCGTATGTCAAGCACTGAGCACCCTGGTGCCTGTCATGGCCATGCAGGCCCTGCTCAGGCCAGACCATCAAGGAGGCACCCAGAACATGGGATATTGTTTATCCTTAGCCCAGGGACCACTAGAGCCGAGGTTTCTTGAACCTGCTTGGGCATCAGCATTACCTCCTAGCACATACATCCCCCACCATAAAAAGTTGATTATGTAGATCTGAGTGTGAGACTTATGGACCCATGTTTAAATAAACCTCCTCCAGTGATTCTAATGCTCAACCACTTTAGGAACTTACTATTCTTGAGTGGTGCTGGATCAGAAATTTAGGAAGAGAGTTTGCTAATCTGAATTGTAAACAAGTATGTGGATGATTCTTATCTCTAGGCAAGTTGGGGAAATATTGTCCTGGATACATCAAAGTACCCCTAGAAATTATGTGTAAATATATATTTTTCTGGTGAATGGTGTCTATAGCTTTCAACAGATTGTCAATTTATTCTGTATGTCCAAAAATGTGAAGTGAGGCAGAGCCCTGAGGTCCATGCTCAGCATTGTTGTCAATGAACAGCATGCTCTGGGTCCTGAGTTTTCTGGTAGGTTGAAGTAAATAACCTCCAGTGGTCTCAGCCCTGTTCATCTTCTGCATGCAAATATTCTGTTTGGAAGCCTCTTTTCTCCATTTTTGCTCATTTTTTCTCTCTTATTACCAGTATTTCCTTCATTCTTCCTCTTGCTGAATTCTTTTTAGGAGAAAATGCAGAAGAAGGGAATTTCAAAGCCTGGACCCTTCCAAGAAGGGCAGGGCTTGCTTTGGGGGTGCCATACAGAGTTGGTAGTCCCAGCACAGCTATTAGTATGGCAGAGGTCAGTGCTCACATACTTTGACCCTTCTGGTGGCTTTGCACCTCAATGGATCTTGATGTGATGGGATAACGTGGTGGGAATAGAACTTCTATGATATCCCTTTGCTGGTTCAGAGCAGGTGGATAAGGGAATTCCTCTTTTTGGGCACTACTTTCCTGTATCTGGATAGCAGTGTGAGGTTTGGACCAGGCCTAGGTGTACCCCCTACCTCTTCTCATCCTTCAGGTGCCTAGCAGTGTCCCTGTAATTGGTTCATGACCAGTCAAGTGCATTGACCTATTACTGCTAGTTACTTTGAGTTATAAATGTTTCTTTTTTTTTATTCCCCTGGTGTAATTGGGGGTTCAGGCTATACAGAATGACCTGATTTGTACTGTAAGAGCCTTTGGGACTTCGGCAGATTTTGCCATTGAAAAAACTCAGCTTTCTCCCTCCACCCCACTGGACATAAAAGCAACCTTTGAATTGATGGAACAAAAAGCATGTCTTTAAAGGGCAGCATGCACAGAAGGGGAGGAAAGGAAGTAAGACAGTTTATCCTCTTTTCTGAGGCCATTGTCTCCAGAAAAGTGACAAAACCAAATACCTTGAAAAATCTTGTATTGATTTTTAGTGCAGAGGCATCTTCTTAGGATCTGAAAAATCTGGTAGAAAGTAATAAACTTGTTTCTCTGCATTCGAGCCAGAAGTTGAGGTTGCTTAGTTTCTACGGCAGGAGGAAATGACAATAGTTGCTCCAGTGAAAGTGAGATTTTGGCCAGGGTGCATCTCTCTTGACCATACTGTGTACAGGTGAGACTCAGCTTATGAAAGCCTCATGTGTACAGATGAGACTCAAGTGGTGAATGGGGGGTAGTTACAATATTGAAGGAATTACTGTTTTATGAAAAGTTTTTCTTTTAATAGCATTGTCTCTGGTGTATCTGAATGTTTCTTTGGGGATCAAGGATTACTTGCTTAAAAATGAAGAAATAAAAAACAAGCCTAGAGGCCTCTTGTGGAAGCATTTAGGTTTCCTATAAATTCTAACTACCCTGTATTTTGCTGTGTATAATGCACACCCACGTTTTGGTGAGATTATTATACCCATGGCATGTAATCATTATACCCATGTATAATGCACACCCTTATTTTTCTCTCAAAGTTTTGGGCAGAAAAATGTGTGTTATACATGGCAAAATATGGTATAAGTCATTGCTCGGAATGGCTATTTGTGCTTCCCAGGTTCTTTTTAAAAACTTTAAAGTTATCTTTATTTCTGTTATGGTAAAATATATAACATAGTATTTACCATTTTAATGATTTCAAGTGTAAACTCCTGTGGCATTACATGCGCTCATATTTTTCTGCAGCCATCACTACCATGCTTCCCAGGTTCTTAACCAGAGGTTATAATGGCTGAAAGGGACCATAACAACCATTCGTTCTAACCTTCCTGTTGCAAAAAAGAGGGGATCAGGCCCACAGAGAGGCAGTCAGGTGCCCAAGGTCGTAGAGCAAGCTAGTGGCAGGGGCCTAGCTCAGTGCATTTCCATGTGACCACAGTGATAGATCCAGGCAGGTGACCTCTTTTACTCTACTGATGGTGGAATCAAGGATCAATGTAAATATTTAGGATGCTTCTCTGATATTTTCCCTTTTTTATCAAGTAAGCAATCAATCATGAATTAGAACCAGAAAGCCCTTCAGACACCATTTGTTCAAATTCCTAATTTAAAATATTATCTTTACTTGCTATTTCTAAATCTAAGTTGAACCGGGAAAAGATGCTAACATACTAATTTCTAAAATCCCGGCAAATTTTCCAGCTGCCTTCCTTCCACTGACTCCATGACATTCCATGGTTAAAACCAGGTCCTTTGTGGGTGGCTGTTATTAATATGCTTTCCTTGGGATGTTTACAGTAACTGCTGTGACCTAAATAAGATTGCTTGTATTGTTTTCCCCCCGTAAAGGCAAGAACATTTTTAAAAAGTATGTTCATCTCCTCTCATACCATTGTATTTACCCATGACTGAAAGAACTGAAGTATTGCAGTTTTTCCTATTTACGTGTGAGATGAGGAAACTTTCACTGGAGGAACATTATGTCTACACAAGTTACACATTTGGGGACGTTGTATACCATAACCACTTTTTCTCGGAATAGAGATTCATAACAATGTATACTATGTTATACAATGTGTACCATGTATCATCGTATTATGTACCATGCATCATTATAGTGTGACCCTTTAAAATTATACCCTATTTATTTTTTAAAGATCTTATTTATTTATTTTTAGAGAGGGGAAGGGAGGGAGAGAGGGAAACATCAATGTGTGGTTGCCTCTCGCGCACCCCCAACTGGGGACCTGGGCTACAACCCAGGCATGTGCCCTAGACTGGGAATTGAACTGGCAACCCTTTGATTTTCAGGATGGCAATCAGTCCAGTGAGCCACACCAGCCAGGGCTTATCCTATTTCTAATCATGGTAAAATGCATAACATAAAATTTACCATCTTAACCATTTTAAGTGTGTGATTCCAGAAGTGTTAAGTATATTCACATTGTTGTGCAATCAATCTCCATGACTTTTTCATCTTGCAAAACTGAAACTCTGTACCCATTAAACAACAACTCCCCTTCCTCTTTACCCCCAGCCCCTGTCAACCACCATTCTACTTTCTGTTTCTGTGAGTTGTATTACTTTAGATACCTCATATAAGTGGAATCATACAGTATTTATATCTTTGTGACTGGCTTATTTCATTTAACCTAACGTCCTCAAAGTTCCATATTGTAGCATGCATCAGAATTTCCTTCCTTTTAAAGGCTGAATAATATTTTATTTCATGTTGTATTATTAGTCAGGGTTCTCCAGTGAAAGAACCCATGCCCATCTATGTCTATATAGATAGATATAGATATAGAAGAGGAGATTTATTATAAGAATTGTCTCACACGGTTATTGAAACTGAGATGTCCCATGATCTGTCATCTGCAAGGAGGAGAACCAAGAAAGCTGATGGTATAATTCAGTGAAACTATGAAGGTCTGAGAACCACGGTAGCTGATGGTATAATTCCCAGCCAGAGGCTGAAGGCCTGAGGAGGGGGCAGGCTGGTGTAAGTCCCAGAGTCCGAAGGCACAGAACCTGGAGCCCCAATGTCCCAGAACAGAGGAGGATGTACAGCCCAGCTCAAGGAGATAGAGAGAAATTATTCTTCCCCTACCTTTTCATTCCTTTGGGGTACTCCCTCAGTGGAGTGGGTAATGCCTGCTGATATTAGCAAGAGAGATCTTCACTCAGCCACTGACTCAAATGCCACACTTTTCTAGAAACACCCTATAGACATACTGAGAAGTGATGTTTTACCAGGTATCTGGGCATTCCTTACCCAGTCAAGTTGACACATAATATTATCCATCATGATATAGAGGGGTACCTTGGTAGTTAGCATTAATTCATTCCAGAACTCGTGATGAGAACTGAACAGTGAAGCATTTTCTCTTGCAGAGTGGTGTCATGACTCAAAACAAGTTCTAGCAAGTGCGACAAGTCCCGAGCAAGCGCCAAGTGCTGAAACATTTTTTTCTCATCAAAATGCGAGTCCAGGGTTTCACGAGTTTTGAGGCCAATGAATACTGAGATATGACTGTATATACCACATTTTCTTTATTCATTCATTTGTTGATGGATATTTAGGTTGCTTCCACCTTTTGGCTATTGTGAATAATGCAGCTATGAACATGGATGTTGATTGTTTTTTTTTTTTAATTGATGGGAGAAATTGTTTTAAATAATCAGTTTGTTTCCTCAGTCTTTAGTCCTAGGTCTTCAACATAGCATGGTGAATAAAGTGAAGGAAAAACCCAAACCATCAGGTACCTGGAATACTGAGGTGTTAAGCCAATGACTTGCAAGTTTGAGAACCATGAGAGGAGTGAATAGGGCTTTCCTTGGTCCTCTTAGGTCTATTTATTGTTTATGGTGTTTTTCGTACAGTGATTTTTTTTTTGTAGAAATAATTTGGTTCCTCTGCGATAGCTTTTAAGACCTTTATCCCTGCATTTGGAGTGGATTGTGTCTTCCTGTGCCCTTTGCAATTGATTTCCATTTGCCTTTTGCTTTGTATGTCTCTCCCAGTATATTGTAAACTTCTTGACCCTGTCATTCATCTCTGGATTCCTGGGACCTAGGACAGAGCCCTTAAAGCAAATGCAATAAATGCTTGTTTGAATAGAAATTTGACTCAATGTGTCATTTGGAAAATGTTAACTTCCTAGTTAGTCTTCGAACCGTTTGACATTTTTATTTGTTTTTCTCTGCTTCTTTTATGTGTGAGACATGACTTATGTTCAGGAGCACAAATTAGGTTTAGATATGTGGCAATTAAGGTTTTTTTTTTCCATCACTTCTTTTTGGGGAGTGGAAAAAATATTTGCTGAGTACTTTGCATCAAATAGAGGAACTATCCAGGCCTGAGCTTTGTTTTTGCTTTGTGTAGGTCCCTCTGATCACCCTCACTGTGCATTCTCCCCTCCCAGCCACCTCTGAAGGTGGTTTGCACAGGTATCGTGTGTGGCTTTGGATTGTACAGCTAGTACTGTCAGTGAGATTTGTACCAGGGCACAGATTTCCCACTCCCTGCATTGGCTCCTAAGCCTTGTTTTTCATGCACCCTGCCGTCTTCTGCATCCTCCCTAACATCTTTATGTGTTTCCAGAAATAGAAATCTCTCGAAGTGTATTCTGCCTTCTAATAAAAGCCCTAGCAATGTTTAATATATTTTGTTTCCCTTTGGTGAACAGAGAGCATGGAGATACATTATTTTCAAGTGACAGACAACACTTTTACAAACACATGCCTGAGAATCTGGACACCATTCTTTCAAGGAGCACTAGCCATATGGCAGGCTCGGTGCCAGGCACTAGGGAAACACTGACAAGGAAGAGAGTCCCTGCTCTTGCTCCCATGGACTTCACGGTAGGTAAAATAGAGAAGGAATCAGTATCCTGACACGGGAGGATAGAGAGCTAGGGAAGCTCATAGGAAAGGGAACTGATCTAGTTTGGGTGGTAGTAGTAGTGGGAACCTGACACCTGAGAATGAGCGAGAGGTCGTCAGTTGATTAGAAGAAGAGCATCCTGGAAAGTGGGAACAGTATGTGCAGAGGCTGGGAGATGAGCAAGAACATGGCTTCTTTAGAGAACTGAAGGACGTTCAATATTCCTAGAGGAGTGAGTCACCTTTGTTCCATGGACAGTCCTTGAAGATGTTGGATTATGCCACTCACATTTCAGTGACTATTCTCATTAATTCCAAATTTTAAGCAAGAGTGTCTAAAATACCATTTCTCCATACATTAACAAGCAGGGCCCTTGATTGGGTGAAATATACAAAGAGACAAACTACTCAATATTCCAACAGGCTCAATGTTAACTTATGTACATGTTTATATACTGACTGAACAAAATCATGGGATACTATCTTTTTAAATGAATATGACTCATTAGATTTTAAGCAGAAGCCTAATTTTTTTCTGTTGCTATTGTCAATGTTGTTTATTTTTTGCTGCTAAAAGCAGAGGCCTTGGAAGTTTGTCAGTTTTGTGTTCCATGATCAGAAATCCATGTGTATCTGCAGTGTGATTTTATTTTTATTGATAACAGGAGTGAAAGATCACCTCTTAGCTATTCAGAATATGGATTGCTTAGCAGTCTGACACTACCAGTCCAGAAAGCAGCTTAATCAACTTTATTCATACAAAAGTAGATGTTAGCTATATGCGTAGTATTCGTAGGTCATGAATTTTTATTAAGTAAAAAAAAAAACAAACAGTGATGTTTAACAGATAATATCAAGCAGGACACAATTTATTTCCGACTTCAAGTTACATCACTTCTGTTGTCTCTCAACTTTGACTTTAGCATTGCATGAAAGTAAATGTGCTTTCACTAATATTGCCCGACATTGCCACATAGAAATTTCAGGATAGTTCCATTCATATCATGTATTCCTTCATTGAACATGGTGCCAGCTTTGTGTCAGGCTTGATTGTAGGTGCTGGTGATTCAACGGAGAACAAACTATAGATGGCCACTGCACTCTTAGGGCTCACAGTCTAGAGGGGGAGACAAAAAATAGTCACTTGAGATAAACAAAATGTGAGCCGTGCTGTAGTAGGAGCAGCCTACTGTGCAAGGCCAGAAGAGGGCAGCTAACTCAGCTTTTGAAGGGTTGGGGAAGGCTTCCTGGGGAGAGCTGTTTAACCGGGGTCAGAAAAGTGGGGTAGAAGCTGGCACAGCAAAGAGGAAGGGTGGGAGAATTTCAAGCAGAGGGAACAGCGCACTTTAAGACAAAGTGATGGGAGGAATGGAGGGAAGGAAGGGAGAGAGTGAGCGACAGGAATTGCAAATATAAGTATCAATGTGAATAATTGAATAATACTCATTATGGCTGGAAGAGGCATGGGACATACCTGGAGAGGTAGACAGGCAGCAGCAAACTAAGCCATTGAGGGAATTGTGTGTTGGGATGAGGAGTTTGAATTTCATTTTTAAAATTTATTTTTAATTTATTTTTTATTTTTGTTTATTCTATTACAGTTGTCCCAATTTTTCCCCCTTTGCCCT
>PVJD01013072.1:0-36150 GCA_004026545.1 Mormoops blainvillei | reverse complement strand
CAGTACCAACGGGGCTACAGAACTTGATTTCTCAAGCATTGCACATAAGAGATTAGACTTCCTCTTTCATGATAAAGATATCTGTGCTAATGTTACTGATATTTCATCTGTTCTAATGCCAGGGCAGTAAACAGGAAAATATAAAATGGGGTGGGGAGCTCACACTCTAGTTATACAATGTAACTTCTTGATACTTTTAGATACTATTCCACTTCACCAGATAAGCTCCTATAAACTTTTCCAAAACTCTCACAGAAAGAGAGAAATAAAAAGACAAGTGTCAGGTATGAATCACTGTTGAGTTACCTGCAGCTGTGTTTTATCAGTGGATTTAAAAAGTGTCTGGGTCACATACCCATCCACTCTTCACATCCTATGAGAAGAAACGGTGACTTACATTGGTTATAAGCCACTTTCATACATACTGTCTCACTGAATCCTACAACAACTCTGCGAAGTAGGCAAAGGGGGGGGGGGCGCGGGTGGCTACACTGTGAACCCATTTACAAATGAGGAAAAGGAGTCTTGTCCAAGGTATATTTTACCCCAAATCCCTGGTTACAGGGACAGTAATCCTAGACTTGTGTTCCACAGTGACCGCAGGGAGGGCAAGCACCCGGCCTCACGTGCTGGGGGCCAGGGTTCATGGGACATCTGGTCTTTGCCTAGAATTTCCTATCTCAGTTTTCACTCAGACAACAGATGTTCAGATGAAGGTGCCACTCTCAATACTCTATTCTGCAAAACAACAGAAGTACATCTCCAAGGGAGCACTATGGTAGGCTTCAGGAAATGACAACAGGTCATCTTAGTAAACAGTAATCAATAACATTACTTTATTTCACCAAACTTAATATGCTACCAATTCTAAAATGCACCATGATTTTGTAAAAGGAAAGTACTCCCAATTAGACAACAACACATTGATTTGAAGATGAATCCTGACCTCAGGTATGTTAAAATGTGTCTTAGTATTGATGAAATTCGGTAATTTCTCGAAGTGGGGATTAGATCCATAGAAGTCACTAGGTCACTAATTTATCAGTATTACTGGACGGCAACAATGCTGGCAGCTGGCTGCTGGCGCTGTTAGTGGGGGGAGGAAGGAAGATGAGTAAGCATCACTTCTGTCCTCCAGGAACCCGCCTCTCGGACTGGGCCCTTCCAGGAAAATTCCAAGGACCAGAAGCTACGGAGCTTCTCACAGCTCTTCGGTAAAAGTAGCTGTCATATAAGTGAATTTCTGGGCCTCCTCTGTCTCCTCAATGTCAACAAATTAAATTATAAAATACTCAGTTCCTTTGGACTGCACTCTGAGCGGCTTGGTGTTTGGAGCATGAAGGTGACAATTTCCTGACACATTCATTTTTTTCAGTGAAGAGTTAAAGAAGGGAGCTAACACTGAGTACATGCTATGTGCAGGAAATGCCCTAATTCAAGTAAATTATAACACTGAATTCTCAAAATAATCTTATGAGTTGGGCATTATTAACCCTGGTTAAAAGATGAAGAACTGGGAGCTCAGGAAAACGAAACAGCCGTAGAATGTGTGTGGCCGGGCGAGGATTCAAACCCAAGTCCATCTGCCTCCAAAGGCCATGTGCTTTCTACTAGACAGGGAACAGAGAGCAGGGTACACAAAGGTTTTTAAAAGCTTGGAACTTATGCTGCACTAAACTGAGGGTTGGAGGGCTGATGCTGTACTTAAACTTCATAGTAAATAACAAAATCCCTTCTGCTACAGGACACCTCACTCAATTTAGTTACCCATTTAATCAGTAGGGTGGCTGCTCACTGCTCTGAGGTGATTCCCTGGTACAGTCCTATCTACATGGAGAGACACATCCTAGATCTACCCGAGAAGACAGCATAACTACCACAGAGATAGTAGTAAAGATCAGATACGAACTACAATATAAGACAAAGTGTGCCAAGGGCCATCAGACTGAGTGTCCTCTGAACTATGATTGTCCATGGGGGAGCCAACTCCCAGCCATAGAGAGATCGTTCTGACAGAGGTGATCAGAGAGGTGGCATCTGAGTTGTATCTTGAAGGGCAGGTAGGTATGAACAGGGAGAGAGAAAGGGGAAGGGATCCGAAAGGAGCAAATGTATGAGCCATCATTAGGAAGCAGGACTGCTGGTTTGGCTGCAATATAGGGGGGCAGTAGGACAGGAGTCTTGAAAGGTTTGTTAGGATAAGATTTGGAAGGAGACTTCCAGTCAAGATGGAGGCATGGGTAGACCTGCTTTGTCCCCTTGCGCAACCACAGAGAATTACAGCTATTTCTCAAAACAAATAACAACTAGGACCATCAGAAAATCGAGTTGCGTGGAAGTCCAACAACCAAGGACTTAACGAAGCCATATTCATTGAGACGGGTAGAAGCGGTGAGTCACAGAGACAGGTGGAGAGGCACAGACACACAGTATGGAGCAGAGAGGTGGCCGACGCAGCAGCAGCAGAATGGGTGGTTCCGTATTCACATGTGGTAGATAAAAATCAGGAGGGATACCTTGGGAGCAAGCAATTCCAGTCCCAGGCTAGACCAGGGTCCTAGTGCCGGCGAGATAAATCCCCATAGCTTCCGGCTGTAAAAACTAGTGGGGGTTGAGGCACAGAAGAAAATGCTGGATTTGCAGGACAGTTTGTTTAAAGGGCTTGCACAGACTTAGAATGTACGCAGGACCACCCACTCTGGGATTCACCACCAGGACAACAGCTAGAAGGGCACCAGTCGAATACAGGAAGTGGATGAAGTGAGTAGAAATGGGGTTAGCGCTGGGCAAACCTCCAAAAGCCAGACAGTGGCACTGTCCCTTCTCTGAGCTGTCCTCCCACAGAGAGACACAAAGTGGCGAAATGGGTAGCCCTGCCCTGGTGATTACCTAAGGCTCCACCCCACACAATTTACAGGTGCCTTTTACAGGGACTCAAAGCGGCTCTACCTAATACACAGACACAAACACAGGGAGGCTGCCAAATTGAGGAGCCAAAGAAACATGGCCCAAATGAAAGAACAGAACAAAACCTCAGGAAAAGAAGTAAACAAAACAGAGAGAACCAACCTATCAGATGCAGAGTTGAAAACACTGGTTATCTAGATGCTCAAAGAACTCACTGAGTACTGCAAAAACATAAGGGAAGAAATTAAGTAACACTAAGTGGAATAAACAAAAATCTACAGGAAACCAACAGTGGAGAGGATGAAGCCAAGAAGTATCAACGATTTGGTACACAAGGAAGGAAAAAGCATTCAATGAGAACAGCAGGAAGAAAAAGGAATTCAAAAAAAACGAGGATAAGCTTAGGAACCTCTGGGACAACTTTAAACATATCAACTAAATCATAGGGGTGCCAGAAGGAGAAGAGGAAGAGCAAGAAACTGAAAACCTATTTGAATTAATAATGAAAGAAAACTTCCCTAATTTGGTTAAGGAAATAGACATACAAACCCAGGACGCACACACTGCCAAACAAATTGGATCCAAAGAGGACCACACCAAGACATATCATAATTAAAATGCCAAAGGTTAAAGATAAAGAGAGAATCTTAAAAGCAACAAGAGAAAAGAAGAGTTACCTACAAAGGTGTTTCCATGAGGCTGTTAGCTGATTTCTTGCCCTGGTTGGTGAGGCTCAGCGGATTGAGTGCTGGCCTGCAAAATGGATTCCCAGACAGGGCACATGCCTGGGTTGCAGGCCAGGTCCCCACTGCGGGGAGCTTGAGAGGCAACCACACACTGATGTTTCTCTTCCTCTCTTCCTTCCTTCCCCTCTCTCTAAAAAATTTTAAAAAAAAAAAAGGGCTTTCAGCTGGCTTCTCAAAAGAAACTTTGCAGGTAAGATGGGACTGGCAACAAGTATTCAAAGTCATGAAAAGCAACCTACAACCTAGGTCTACTCTATCCAGGAAAGCTATCATTTAGAACGGAAGGACAGATAAAGTGCTTCCCAGATAAAGTAAAGCTAAAGAAATGCATCATCACCAAGCCATTATTACATGAAACGTTAAAGGGCCTTATTTAAGAAAAAGGTTAAAATTGTGAACATTAAAATGATAACACACTCACAACTATCAATGACTGAATCTAAAAAACAGATACAAACTAATAAACAACTAGAACAGGAACAGAATCACAGATATGGAGATCATTTGGAGGGTTACAGCTGGGAGGGGGAAGGGGGAGAATGAGGGAAAGGGTGCAGGGTTTAAGAAGCATAATTGGTAGGTACAAAATAGACAGGGTGATGTCAAGAACAGCATAGGGAAGGGAGAAGCCAAAGAACTTATATGATGACCCATGGACATAAACAATGTGTGGGGACTGCTGAGAGAAGGAGGGTACTGGACAGAGGGGGGACAAGTGAGGGGGGCGAAATTAGGAAAACTGTAATAGCATAATCAATAAAATATATTTAAAAAAAAGATTTGGATGGATACGGGACACCGGAATAAAGATAGTACAAGGACTCAGTAGGGAAATGAGGAGTCACTCAAGCCTTTTGAGCAGGAGGGGGACCTAGAACAGCAGCGTTATCTGTGACTCATCTGGGAGCAGATGAGGGATGGCCTGTGGGGAGTGGGCTGGGGACGAGCAGCTGGTGGGAAAGCTGGGGCCAAAATTCACATCTGATGTGTAAGGGCACACACACATGCAGCAGCACAGAAACGGGATGAGAACTTCATGGCAATTCCAAAGGATTTAGGGAAAAAGAAAATAAGGAGAGATTGTCAGGATAAAATAGAGACACTTTAGAACAGTAGTCCTTAACAAGAGGCAATCTGGCCTCCTGTGGGACATCTGACAATGTCTAGTGACTTTTTGGCTGTCATCACTGGTAGGCAGGTGCTACTGGCATCTAGTGGGTAGAGGTCAGGGATTTGGCCACATGCACAGCACAGCCTCCTACAACAAAGAATTCTTGGACCTCAAGTAATAAATAGTGCTGACATGTAGAAACAGTCTTAGAACTGTAAGGAAACAAAAGTGGTAAAGACACTGCACTCACCATGTGGCTCATGAACCAAAAAGGTAAAGAACCCAGTGGGACCGGCTCTGCCTTCACCACACTGTCCGTTCATTCCTTTAATCTACAGTTTTGTGCACCTGCTATTCACCAGGCCCTGACAGGCACTGAAGATTACCATCTTCATTACCATCCCAAAGGGAGACAAGTGTGTTAGAAACATACACGTGGCCCTGACTGGCATGGTGCAGTGGGATGGGCATCGTCTCACAAACTGAAAAGTCACCAGCTCCATTCCAAGTCGGGGCGCATGCCGGGGCTGCAGGCTGGGTCCCTGGCTGGGGGTGAGGGGTGAGAGGCAACCCATTGACGTTTCTCTCCCTCTCTTTCACCCTCCCTTCCCCTCTAAAATTAAATTTTTTTAAAAAAGAAACATACATGTGTTTGACAATGCATATGTTCTTGAACATAGATATGTAACACAGATATGTAGAAAAGGCTGCAATGGAATACACCAAAATATTATCAATGATTGTCTCTAACTTGGAGTAATTTTATTTTTCTTCATATTTTTCAATGGAAGTATGAATGAATTGAAAAATGGAAAATATTTAATGATTTTCAGTGAACGTGTCTTAATTTTAACAGAGGTATGTAACCGGCCCTACGTCCTCACCAGCTGCCCAAACCCTGTAGCCTGGTGAGGCAGAGGGCATGGATGGGGCTAACAGACCAGAGGACAGTCAACCCCGTCTACCATTAGACTTGTCCACGCTGACACACAGACCCTGTCATTCATTTAATTCCTTCACGCACTATGTGTCAGGCATTGTTCCATGTGCTCCAGATACAAGAGTGAATAAAAGAGACAAAAATCCCTAGCCTCTTAATTTTTACATTCTAGTAAGAGGAAGCAGCCTAGAGAGCAAATAAGTAAAATATAAAAAATATGTATGTTTGATAGAGAAAAATAAAGCAGAGACGGGGGCTCGAGAACAGGTGGGAAGGCTGCAATTAATATAGGGGAGTCAGAGAAGGTGGGTGGAGAGGAGGGGAGGGCAGAGGACCACCGGCACAAACCCGTGGCAGAAGTGTGCCTGTGAGCGCACAGGCAAGCAAGAGGCCAGCCTGCTAGCGAGGACAGACTCGGTGAGGCCACAGAGGGAAGCAGTGGTCAGATCGCCCAGGCTAGTAAGCACTCTAAGGGCTCTCTATCTCTATCCTGCGTGAGACTGAAGGTCGTCAGAGGACTCTGATGGAAAAAGTGGCCTGACGGATTTCAACCGAGTCGCTGCAGCTGACTAAAGCAGGGAGGCCAGTTAGGAGGCTGTTACTGGCATTTAGGAGGGAGCTTCGGATAGAATGAGCCAGGAGAGGGGAGGGGTGGGTGAGGGGAGAAGTGGCCAGGGTTCTGAGTGTCTTCTGAAAGTACGCTTAGCAAGATTCACTGATGGACTGGATGTGGGCAGTGGTGGGAAGGAGGGAGGGAGACTGCAGGGCTTGTGGCATGAGCAACTAGAAGGACAAGACAGAGAACACTGTGCAAAGAGCAGGTTTAAAGGAAAAGGTCAGAAGGTCAGGCTGGGATGCCTTTCAGATCTCCTGGAGAAGATGCTGCTTAAGCCCTCTGAAGGAGCAGGGGGAGAGCAGGCGGGAGATGAAAATGTGAGATTAGCGACAGTGTGGATGGTATTTCCAAGCCATCTGAGTGTATGAGAGAAGAGAAGAGCTTTAAGGAGGAGAGAGAGGAGAGCAGGAAAGGTGCTGGCAGTGAGGGACGAGGGAGACCAGGGGAGCAAGGTGCCCCAGGAGCCACGGGAAGCACGTGCATCGAAGAGGAGGCAGGGTGGAGGTCTTCTCCTGTCAGTTCTTCTCACATTATATTCAACAAGGCTGTACTGGATATTCGTGCTGGGGCAACCAGGGACCAAAGAGATGAGTTCCCGTAACTTTTGGTTGGTGCCAGAAGTCTGAAAGGACAGCCTGGCAGGCAGATGGCTGTGGCTGGGATGCAAGGCCCTGGGAGCGAAGCACTCATGGAAGCTCTAACCTGGTTCCCGCACCGCCTCTCACTGGTCCTTCCCGCATGAAAACTACCCTGCTGGTAATGGCAGTGCAGAGGAATGCTCCAGGTCCCCCCAGGGCAGCCAAGGGTCCAGCCTGAGCAATAGGTCGCTTTGAGAGTGTTTAAGGCAAAAGGCAGCGTCCCACTTTTTCCTTCCCTTCATAACAGCCAACTCTGAACATCTGCCCTCTCCCGTCACTAGTCATTCCTCAAACTGAGACCCGCTATTAATGATCAAAATGCCATCTAGGCCTGACTGGATACAGTGGGTGGTCATGAGAGTCATTTCCTCTGAGACTGGCAAGCACGCGCTGGCACAGCGTGGGGATGCTGTTACCGTCCCATCTAAAGCAGCCTACCCCTTTAAATGCAGAGCAAGTCATGGGCAGGGGCCAAGGGGCTCTCGCTGCCCTGACGCTGGACCCCATCAGTGGTGCCATGAGAGCTCACACTTCCACAGCCCGCCGAAGTCCTGGACATGGTTTAGTGCTTTACATACATGAATCCTTAGCACCACTACCTCACATCAATCGTACGAGAGATGCATCAAGTTGCTATTTGCATTTTATGAGTGAGGAAACTGAGGCAGTTAGAAGTCATGCCCTGGCCAAGGTTACAGAGCTAGCTACTACGTGCTGGGATCCACACCAGCATCTGACTCTAAAGTCCTAGTCTCTATTGTTTTAGCTTTCTATAGTCTGTTGTCTCAGGGATTATCCTGCTAGTACAATCTAGAAACCTCCTCCCATTCACCTGCTTGTCAGTATGGTATGGCATTTTCTAGGTCAAAACTTATATACGAAATCTCTTTAAAGGTTTGATTACACTGACTGCACATCTTGTGGCCCAAACAAGATGTGTATGAAGTATTTAGTAATTCACTGCTCAAATTTTCCAGGGAGAAACTTCTCAAGGAATACGGGTAAAACATATAATCTTAGAGATGAGTTTAGGAAGGGACTCAACTGTACTCCAAGACCCTACAGCAATGGAAACCTCCCGTCACCCCCAGGAGCCTGCTAGGAAGAGAGGTAGGTGGGGGAGCAGGAGACCCGGTTCAGGCCCAGGAGGTACCGCCAAGTGCAGGCACCGCGCAGTGACAGAGTCGAGACCCCGGGGCTGTTCTGCGCTTGTCCCCTCAAAGTCCAGCTCCCCTCTGAGGGCAGAGTAAGGCTCAGCAGCAAACAGTATTACCTTGGGCTAGAGGTAGTACAGCTTTGTTACCATGTTTTTTGCTCCCTCAGCAGGACTCAGAGCAAATTTACTGAACACTCCAGATAACTCCAAAGTGACCTTTGGGGGCTCAAGTTTGTAAACCAAGAACTTTTAATCCACTGTCTTTTCCAACTTAAGTCCAGCTGTCATTTTCCAGACCTCAGGAAATCCACTCCGGACCCTTTATCAATTAATCAGACAAGGCTAACCTTTGAAGGGTGGACTCGAGGAAGCTGTAGAGAAGAGAGGACTGGAAACGTGTTCGAGAACAACTCTGGGTGCCTCCCCCCAGCGCTCAGGCAGCAGCTCTGAAGTCATCCGAAGCTGGAGACAGAGCCTCCCCGTAATCCTCGGGCAGCTGGCTAACCACAGAGGCCCCTGCCAGGCCAGAGCCCAAAGCCAGGAGCACAACCCGAGCCTCCAGCTCAGCCACAAGCCCTGCCTGCAAGACCGCGATTTGTGAAACAGTAACTCTGTGAAAGCAGCGAGGCCAGAGCCGCCCCTCCGCCCCTCTGGTGGGAACGCACCTCCTTTGACTGGCCGCTTCCCCACCCCCGGGCCTGGTTCACGGCAGAGGGGTTTCCAAAATTGAGCCAGCGAAAGCTATTTAAAACGACAGAATGTGAGAACTGGAAGGGGCCTCTAGCACAGTCTAATGCAACGCCCTCACTTCGTAGAAGAGATAACTGGGACCCCAAGGAGAAGCTATGATGTGCCCCTCCACCATTCCCCCATTCCCTGCCTCACTACCTCCTTAAGCCTACCCCGCGCAAAGCCTCAAAAACGGTGGTAATGCAAAGAACAGGGCGTACAGGAGGGTTAGGTTCTTTGGGGGCTTGGGGGTACAAAAAGGAATTCTCAGAAAATACCCTGTGCCCTTCAGGGCTGCACTGCTGCCAGCACTGGACATGCTCAGGGGGGACCCCAGAGCCCAGGCTGGGCAACGATGACAGCAAGGCAACCTGGGTCTAGGTTTCCTGAAACCTCATGCACGGTGTTCGGAGCGGTCAGGGGACAGTCTTCCCCCAGTACCAGCCAGGCTCCAAATCACCCAGGAACAGAGAGAGCTGGAAAGAAGGCCACGTGGGTGGAGAAGCAGGGAGGAGAGAGACCAACTTTAGAAAGTCTGGGAGAGGACTCATGCAGCACAGAAAGGCCCAGCTGCAACCACAGGGGCGAAGGCGTCAGGAAATGCTGCCCAAGGAGCCAGCCCAACGGCCCGACGGCCAGCCAGTGGGTCAACTAGGATGGAGGGGGCGGAGGTTTAAATTTAGCCAGGTAAACAGAGCTGCTGGGTGGAAAGGGCCTGGAAGAAGCAGGGCAATCACCTGCTCTTGTCACTGAGGGGACAGTAGGGCCAGAACTGTACCCCCCAAACAGCAGGTCTGCTTCCCAGGCTCCCCCCATGGGGTTGCAGGGCAGTGAACCGTCTGGCGCTGAGAGACAGGTAGAAGTTATTTTTACTTTAACAAGTGGCTCCGTTGCTCAGATGAAAAACTATCAGGTCTTTTAATCTTTAACACAGTATTTATTGCCAGCACCTCTGCTGGATTTTTTCTGGACTCCTGGATACAAGTCGAAGATACTCCACAGAAAAACAGCCAAGGATGCCCATAGGTGAGAGTGAGAAGCCCCCGCCCCCCATTCTCTCGTCACTAGGGCATTTTTATATCTATTGTTCTTATGAATCTTGAGAGACCTGACGGAGTTACCAAAATCACCACCACCACAACAAACTCTGAGGACTGTGTTCAGGTGTGGAGCTGGAACAAAGGCGGAGTCTGAAGACTTGTTAAGAAGATTAGGGAAATAAATGACAGGCAGTTTGAAAGGGCACCAGGGAGAACAAAATCAGAATAGCCAACAGAAACGCTTTTGTGGACACATTGGATTTTATTTCAGAGAAGGCAAGAAGTATCACTTCCCATAAAAATTTCCTCTCCTGCTAGAGGTGCCAGGCCGCGGCTACCCAGAAACCAGCAGAATATCCCAGGAGGTAAAAATCAGAACAGACTAGCCTGGTCTTCTGCCCTCCTGAAGAAGTGCAAACAAAAAAATCTTCCAGCTGTCGCTCCAGCAAGAGAAGGGTGAAATATGCAGGTGAAGACAATCCCAGGTTTTTTCATTTCACAGCATATGGCTCCCAGCAATTTGGCAATATCCCTTTAACTGAAACTTTTGGGATAGAAAAATTTTAGGAAAAGGGTTGTTTCAAGCCAATAAGACGCCCCTGGAGATAGTACAATCACCAAATGTACTAAAGAGAGGACTGTTTTTAGACACCCTGAGCAAACGCCCCCCCACCCGCCGCAACACGCACACCCTCCCTCCCTCATATAGCCACACTCCAATACATAAGAAACCGGAGCCTGGGAAAGCAGGAAGCCCACGGACGGAGAGGGCCAGCCAGCTCCTCCAAGGCTGGCTCCTGCTCCCCGGCAGGCGGACCCCACACACCCTCTGTCTGATTTTCTTTAGGAAAAGAAGGGGAGCTGTTGCTCTTGGCTGCCCTTAGCTATCTATCCACATACTGTTTCTTTAGGTCCCCCTGCCCCACTCCCTCCTACCCCAGTGTCAGGTCCAGCCGCGCCCGGTAGTGGGGGAGACCTGGCTTTAACCTGGCCTCTTTGCCTGGGCTCCTGGGCCTGACAGAACCACGAGAGCCCAGCTGCATGGTTCCTCTCACAGCTGCGTAGAGGTCTCGGCACTGCCTTTCCTTCAGAGGAGCCCCGGGCAAACAACTTCTTGCTATTTATAACCACAGACCTTTTGTGTCACAGAGACAACAGGCACTATTTTGAAATGGAGGAAAACCACCACTCAGCTTTTCACCTCTCATAGGTCAGTGTGTTTGCTAGGACCTCCGTGTGTGTATGTGTGTGCCTGGACAGGTGTGTGGGCACAAACTGGGGCTGGCACCCACTGGCCCATGCCTGAGATTGACAGTCTGGCCCCACGGGTGAATCGGAGAGCAACAGGAGCAGCTGGCCCTCGGAAAGGGTCCTCGGGCTTTCTGGGGGGGTGCCCACTGCTCCCAGGGCCCTATGGTACCTTAGGGCCTAAACTCCTATGCACGTGCATGCACGAACGCTGACATGTGGCCAAGGGTGTGACCGTGCCCCGCTGACCCAGAGGTTTCTGCACTCACACTGATGGCACAACACAGATGTCCCATCACGGCTCTGTCAGGTGGGCACATTCTTGGTGCCTAAAGAAGTTCAGGGAACTGGTAATGTGATCCTGAGCCTTTCTCCTCCAGGTACCAGGCTGAAACTCTGACCAGAGTGGCAGTCACTGAAAGCTGTTGCCAATGTGGCCAGGTGGCAAACGCGTAAAGAAGGTGGGTTGGGGGCGGGGGGACGGAGAACAAGTCCCCCCACTCAGAGTCGGAGACCCCTCCCGCCCAGGGATTGAGCGACCTCAGTTTTCCTCTCTGTAAACAGAGCCAATCAAGCCTCGAACAAACTGAACGATCTCTCACAGCGATTTGAGGATGAAAATATCTAGGAAATCTGGCTCTGACTGAAGTGCATGGCCACACATGCATGAGGACCAGCGAGAAGATGGAGAAAGGGGTCACTTCCCTCCTTTCCCAGGGCAGGGACAGATGAGAGTAAGGAGCAGAGGGGCAGTAAAAGAAAACCGAAACCTCAGACCACGACTCAGGGCTTGACCTGCTCGGGGCTCGGGCAGGAATTCAGACACCAAACTAACACTGCTCCGGGGGCTAAAATAATCCAGATGTAGTCCTCGCCCAGTCTGGCTGATGCGGGCGCAGACTTACGGCAGAGCGTTCCAGCCGGGCCGGACCACGCCAGGAAAAGTGAGCGAGGAGGTCAGAGGGGCTCACGCTTCTCGGACAAGCTCAGGCCGGGCCCCGGCCGAAGTCCCTGTGCACGCCGGCGGGCCGCACCTCCCCGGCCACCTCCTCGGACACCCAGCTCTCGGGAACCGAGAGCCACAAGCGCCCGAGCTGCCGGGAAGAGCGAGAAAACCCTCCCCTAGCTGCCTGCGCCCCGCGCCGCGCGCCGCACACTGGCTGGGGGCGGCGAGCGGCCCCAGCTTTGTTCAAGGCCTGGGACCGGGGTTCCCCTTCCCTTTCCGCGTTCCCTGCCCCCACCTGACGGGGCTTGGCGGGCGCTCGCACCCCACTCCCAGTCAGCTCCACAAGGTCTCCTCGAGGAGGGCAGGGCCCGGCTCCCGGGACCCCTAGTCCCTCCGCGCTCGCCGAGGGGGCGGGAACCGGAGAGCTCTAGGAAGTTTCGGAGGCGGGAGCCAAGGAGGGGCGTCTCCGGGCGGCGAGTCTAGGGGCCGGGGGCTGGGGAGGCGGCGGCCCGCGAGCGCCCCTTCCCCGCAGCGGGCAGCTGGCCCTTACCTGCGTGTCCCGCCGCTCGTCAGGCTCGCGGGCTCCGGCTCCTCCAGCGACGGCTGCGCTGGGTCGTCCGGGCGCCGCGGCGAGCGGGGGCCGCTCCTCTCAGCGCGCGGGCCGCTCGGGCCGGCGCACCGGGCTCTGCATCCGCGCCCGGGCGCGCTGCGCTCTGGAGATCCCGCCGAGGCGTCTGCCGAAGCCCGGGAGCTGGGGCAACCTTCGCGGGAGGCGCGTTGCCCGGCCCGGGCGGCCGCGGTACCGGGAGTCCCGCTCGCTTCTGCAGCCGGGAGGGCTACCCCCCTGCTCGGCGCCCGGGACCCCGCGCTCGGCCGGCGGCGAAGTCGGGTGCGGAGACCGCGCCGCAGTAAAGGGAGTAGGGCCTCGCGTCCTGGGCACCGGCTCGGGCCCACCGTCGGTCGTCGCTGGACTGCACCCTCTTCTCTGGAGCACGAGACCCCAAGAAGTTTCGGCCAAGTCGGCAGCGGACGGGCGGCGGCCGCGGCTCGGCGGGGAGTGCAGGGCGGGCGCCGGGCGAGCGAATCCCGGGCCCCGCCGCCTCCGCCCCCGCCCCGCCCCCGCGCCTGCTTTCCGCCCCCGTCCGCCGCGCGGGCCCCGGCTCGCTCCTTCCCACCCGTGAGCCCGCGACCCCCCCTCTTCCAGGGCTCCTCCCAGCCGCTGGGGCCGTGACCTCCGCACCTGCCCCGCCGCCCAGCGGACACGACTTCTCCCTCGGCCGCCAGGCGGGGCGGCCCGAGTCTTGACGGGGGTCCGGGTGGGGAATCCCGCCCCCGAGGCCCGCCGCCCAACCCCCTCCCCCGGCCCAGCGCACCCACTGCCTCCCGCTCCCGGAACTCGCCCCGTTGCCCCGAGTGGACCCCCCCGTGGGCGCCCAGCGCTCCCACCTCAGGGGCTGCAGAGCAGGAGGCCCTGAGAGGGGAGAGAGTTACATCAGTCCCTCTCCTATTTACATCAAACTCTTGCACGCGCTTTATCCTCCTTTGAATCCCGCTCCCCGAGCCCTCCAAAGCAGTAGAGTGTGATTTGTTATTTCCTCTTCAGCAACCCAAATCATTCCTCTCCTGGCCCTGGACCTTTTCCTACAGCACCCAGTAGAGAGATCTCTGGGACAGGAAATTTGGTGGGGGTGGGGTGACACAGCGAGAAACATGTTTCCAACGCGTTCTCTCATCACTTCTGTGACAGCTGTAGGGTTGAATTATTCACCTGACTTTAAAATGCGGAAGCCAAAGCACAGAAAAGTGGCCCCATAGTCACTTGAAAATACCACTAGTCCAGTTTTTAGCCTTAGCTCGAACTAAAGTTGAAATACCTGTTTTGAAGTTCCCAAGTCCCGTTCTTAGTTGCCTTATAACACCCCTCGGTGACCTGCCCAAGAGGCAGTTAGCCAAGGTCCCGTGGGATGCAGGCCCTGAAAGCCCGGCTTGCGGACCCTGTTCCAGACTCTGGTAACAGGGCGCCAACCAAGAGCAGCCAGCACTCTTTGGGGCCTGCCCTCCAACTGCCTCTCCTTTTGAATTTTGAAACCCACCTCTTCCCTGAGTGAGTAGGAAGCTGCCGTGCGAAAGAAATTGTCTTTGAATGCAGTAGAGTGGGGGGAAAGGGGGAACAATAGAAATAGTCCTGGGTTTCGCCTTTTCTTAATTAGTAACCAAACGAGGCGCAGCCTTCTCCTTTCTGAGAGTGAGGGGGAAAGGGGCCAGGAGCCCACCACACTGGGTTGGCAATAAGGAGCTATTGTCCTCCGGTTTTTACAATGAGGAAACTACAAGCTGTTTTAGCAAATACCAGACTAATTAGGGGGAAAAGCTTCCTTGGAATTGTGCTAGCTTGGGCCGGAGGTACGCTATGACTTTCTCACCTCACAGTGAGTGGGGTTTATGAGCCCAGGTCCAGCAACCTTAAATGAATGGTCTATAATTGCCACTGTGGGCAGGGGTGGTGGGGGGGCTGCTTTCACCTAGGGGAGCTAGTTCAAGGCTTTATCTCTGGACACAGATGAGACAGGGAGAAGAGCTGGTCTAAAGCAGGCATGAAAGCTTTGAATCCTCTTTGTCAAATTAAAAATATGCTCACTTCCTCTCAGAATAAAGTGTGGGCTCTGAGGCTAAAGTCTTTGTGGGAGGTCAAGGAAAGGCCTTGTCCAGGAGGCCACAGTCTTTCTGGAACGCAACCTGGGAGAATTTGGGCATTCACTCCATACATGCATTTATGGAGCCCTAAGCACCCAGTGATGACCAAGACCAGTTCCCAGTCTGAAGGAGTAACACTGGTGCCGGAAGCAGGTCCGGCTGCCTGCCACTACAAAAGCCAATACATGAGAGGCAGATGCTGATGCAAATAAAGTGGTTTATTTGCAGATGCCAGCCATCTGGAAGATGAGGGACTCACGTCTCAAAGCCCATCTCCACAGGCAAGATGGGGGACGCTTGTCTCAAAGCCCATCTCCACCTCTCAGTGGAGGCAGAGGTTTTCATAAGGAGGGAGAGGGGAACAGAGCCAAGAGATCAAAGGCGGGGGCTGCAAAGTTCCGTACGTGCAGACGACCACAGCCCATCCCGATAAGGCAAGTGATGGCCCGGTGTGCATCATCCTGGTTTAGTCATCCGGGCTTCGCGTCATCCTGACTTCCCGATATCCTGGACCCATTGTTGAAGGTCAGCAAATCTCTGGGAGCCGGGATGCCCGAAGGTCGGAGTCTGCATCTTTTGAAGTTAGTTCCTAGGATTCTTATACAAACACGCTGTTTATCTACAAGGTACATATTAGTCAGAGTCAGCACTTAGGAAAACAATGTCCAAAGAATGGTGGAGTGGGTTACAAGTCCTCCTTACAGTTTTCCACTATTGCATTGGGATGGGGGACAAATATCTCATTTGGGGCCTAGAATGAGCACAAGAAGGGACAACTTTGCTTGGTTTCCAGCTGACAACCTAGGAGGAGAGCAGGGAGCAGATGACAGCAATCCCGGCTGAATGTCTCACACGTAGCCCTGCACCTCCCACCATCTCCGTCCAAGATGAGTCAAGACTTGTGGCCCAGGAAGGGAAGCTATAGTGCCCCCGGGGAAAGGGGCCTGTGGCTGAGTAGCTGGGAAAACATTTGAATGAGGAGCCCTGAGCCGGCTTCCCAAGGGAAGTGGTGAGCTCCCCATTGCTTGAGTCACTGAGCTGCTGGGGAGTCTACAGCCATCCCTGGAGGCAAGCGCTGGTGGGGATGTGTTTTGTCTGTGATTGCTGGGTGGGGTCTCTTGCCTTCTCCCCTCAGTACAACATATCCTGACTTGGCATTTGTGGCTAAGACAAAGAAAGCAAAAACACGTATTTGGACGTATGGAAATTTGTGATGATTCCTGCTCTGGTTTTCGGAGACACTGTTCCCCTTTCCCGGCCATGCCCTCCCAGCCACCAGCCACATTCAGAGGTCTCTTCCAAGCCAAAATGCCTAATAAAGATCCTGTCCGAAAGAGCCAGAGAGAAGCCAGCCTCCTCCATCTCCTTAGCATTCGGAGGCCTCCCTGCGGGGGCACGTCTCACACTGTCCGCCCACCCTGGGGCTGTGCATCTTTAGGGCAAATGTTCCCTTTCCCAGCCCAACACCGAGAGGAAGAGCTTCAGGGGGCACTGTCATTTCAGCTGCTGCTGGGGGCCGGGGGAAAGAACCCCTGTTTCGGGACAGTCCTTCATTCTGCCCCGATTGGCTTCTCTGTTCCTTTTCAAAGGGTTTTTTGGGGATGCACAGGAAACTTCTTGGGGGAACCAGCTTGATGAGCCTTTGAGTCCAGAATGAGATGAAGAGGCAAAGCTAATAACCTTGTATCCCAACAGTCACTTTACTTCCATTGCCTGTGTTATTCGGTGTTCATTTCATGCTGGTTACCTAGATGTTTTTCTAAAAACCAGGGTTTCAAAAATTCATAGATTCCGACTCAGCTATCCAAACCCTGCCTGTAGGTTACCCTCACAGGCTCACAATAGCTCAGACAATTTGAAACATCTGAATGAAGGCAATTCTAAGAGCCGAAAGCATGGGGTTGATAGGAAGGAAACTCTGCTGTTGACCTGGAGGGAAAAATGTTAGCGCCAAGAATCCAGCCGCTGAAGGATTCTGCGTAGCTGCGGAAGAAGGGCTAAACTATTGACAGTCTTAACACCTGATATGCGCAGAGAATTTACCAGATTATAAACTGCTTTTACATTTTCTTCTTAATCGAAATCCATCGAATGAGAATAGTCCCTCTCTGAATGCTGCTTCTCCTCTGATCAGTTCTCCCCCAAAGAGAGGCAACCGCCCTCCACGGAGGAGGAGGTCTAGCGTGGTTCCTGAGCAGGCAGCTCCGGGCCCGGCCACGGGGAATCTAGACTTGCTACCTTAGAGATCTTGGGCAAGACACGGATCTCTCTATGGTTCAGCTTCCTCATCTGAAAGGCGGTGGTAAGATAGCCTTCCTCGTGGGAAGGTGAAAATTAAATAGGATAGTGCAGATAAAGAAGCCAAGAACCATGTCTTCCACATAGTAAGTACTAAATAAATATTAACGATATAGTATGATTCTTATTAAGTAGACGTAACCTGGTTCTCCATTTTGACAGTCTAGTGTTACTCTCAGTCCTTGAACTCCCGGATTTTAACCCCACTTTTTTCTCTTAAGAGAAGACAGAGTCCTGAGTAGTTCCTTGAATGAACCGCTGCTTTACAAATACCCAGATGGAAGCAGCTGAAGGCGTCACTGAACGCTGGCAGATCCAGGGTCCCCGGCTGGCCAGCAGGAAGGGTCCAGCATCCCATCGGTGTCACCCGTCGAGGTCTGATAAAGAGAGAATGGGCAGTTCTGCTGAATGCGGTCCCATTAATAAGCCACTCCAGTGTTTGACTAAAACCTGAGGTGCTCTTTGGAATTGTAGTTGACACAAAGCTTTGCTTTCTCTTTTGAATCTCTAATGGCCCCATGTCCCTCCTGTTTGCCCTTCTCAACTTGGACTAAAGTCCTTCCATGTATTCTGTACTGAGGGACATTTTGGAGGAAACAGAGACAGGGTACCCACCCTTAAGGGCTCTGTTTTCACAGAGGCCCAGGGTACCAGCGAATGCGAACAAAGGGCAGGTGCCTGTGTCTGCACCCACCTGTGCTGAAGCCCTGGCAGCTCACAGCCTTCAGGACCGAGGCTGGAGGCCAGAACTCGCCACCTCCTCTTCTCAAGGGGCTCTTGACCTTGGGCAGGTCGCCTCCCTCTCTGGGCCTCAGCGTGCTCAGTAAATGAAACTGTGATTGAGTCAAGGGGGAAACTGAGGAAGATGGATACGTGGGTGGAAGACAATGAATTTGACTTCATATACATTTCATCTGAGTGTCAGTGGGGACATTCAAGCGTTGACAGCAAGAAGTAGAGAACTGGATGGGGGCCAGAGATCAGGGTGGCTGGAGAGGCAGTTTCGGTGAAGTGAACCAATAACGCTGAAAGTCGGCCAGCCAGGGGTCAAGGTGGAAGTGCTGTGAAGGAGTGTGGGTAATCCCTACAAGTTTAACTGAGAAGAGAAGGGGACGGGAGGAAGGGAGAAGGGCACAGGGGTCAAGTGATCAAGTGATGTGTTTTCCACAATAAGGGAGCCCCGGGCCTGCTTGGAAGCAGAGAAAGAAGAAAAGTGAGGAGGGTGAGAAATTCCTGCTCTTAGAAAGGGGCGGGAAGAGGCTGGGCGGAGAGCGGCCAGGAGCTCCGTGAGGGGTTCACATTCCAGAGCACGAGACACCCCTTCCTTCGTCCTCTCCAGCCTCTCCAGGGCCGCTTGGTTAAGAGAGTTAGGGGGACCGGAAAGGCAGGAGGGAGAATGAGAGAAGAGGGGAGCAGGGTGCATTCCCAGTGAGGAGCCCTCCCTGAGAAGCACTGACTTACCCATGTGGGAGACACCCGGGGGGCTGCATGACCAGGGGGCATCTCAAGGTCATTTGATCTGAACTAGCTCCTTGGCACTGATGGGTAAATTGCTGCTTTATCAGAATATCCCAGGAGGCAATGTTAAAAACACCCGGGCTGCCCCTCAGGTCTTTTAAATACACATGGTTGTGATCCATGACTGTTAAGACCCCAGAGGTGGTCTAATCCTCCACCCTGTTTGAGAACCGATCACAAGGTTGCATAGGTCAACACCCCTCGAGCTTCCTAGGAGGGGAGAGACGCTCACTCAAATGTACAGGGTAAACCAGGAGAAGGCCAGGGCCCTCTTGGCAGCCCCACAACACGTACCAGTTAAGTCCCTCACCCTACTTGCAGTGGAGGTGGGCGGGCAGAAGGGCGGGGAGAGCCAGAATCCGCCTGGTTCCTTCCTACCTTGGCCTTGGCAAGTGCCCCCTGCAGTGGGCTCAGCCTGAAGGAGACTGGGTTCTGGGTTCTGTCTTTGCCATTGTGTTTGAGAGTTAACTTTTGCTCAGTGGTACTAATAAGGATGATAAAGGAAATCTGCGGCTAATCCAAACATCTCAAGGTAAGTAATGGTTTGTCTCCTGACCTGTAATTATCAAAAGCATTTATCAACTCCTGAATTCTGCTCTTTGAGTAGGGAGGCTTTGCTAGGCAGTTTCCTATCTGAAGCACTTGTTTGGCTTGAGGAAAAAATGCTTATACCACAGGAGGCAAACAGTGACAAGTGAGAATGTGAAGTTGTTAAACACTGGGAATGCTAAATTTACAGCATTTAGCCCAACGCCCTCCCTTGCGCAAGGCACGAATTTTTCTCCGAATTTTTCGTTCTATATAGTTATGAAAGTATCCAGGTCCTCATACATAATTAACTAGCGTCCTGCATTAATCCCAATAACAAGAACTCAGAAAATAGCCATCAGCTCTGGTGTCGATTAGATGCTAACAGTTCTCCCTTCGGAGAACTCCTTCCCGAGACTTCATGCATTGGCCGTGAGGACAGTGAGGTAAGAAAGATGGTTAACAAAGAGGCTGAAATGACAGTCGGTATTTCCTTTCCTTTCAGGATTCAAATAGGTGCCTTAAACAACTCTGATGCGTAGAGAAGAATGAACAGAAAAGTACCTTTGGTTTTCATAGCCTCAGTAGTGTGCTAGAGGAGCTGATTTGCATGAGACGGTGGGAGGGAGATGAGGAGACAACAGGGTAAGAACTGACCTGCTGGGGCCAGAGAGGGCTGGTGACCTCACCCTCATGCACACTGCTGCTGGTCTGTTTTATGCCCACGCTCCTACCTCCCCTTTTAATTTTCTTTCTGCCTTTCTTGTATCCCAGTAACCATACCTGCATCCCCACCTGCATTTCATTCGGGGCTGCCATCTGTGGTGCATTTTATGCAGGAATTTCTGGAAACAGAAAAGCTACCAGAGCCACAGCAGATGATCCTCCAGTGGTAGAATTCCAGGCACCGCAGCGTCTGAGTGGAGGAGGTGTTTCGGGGCATTGGGGTCGGTGCAGAAGCTGACAGGAGCCGACCCAGCCTTTAGATCTTACCACCCAGGCAGCTGCCTACCTCCAGTCCACTCCCTAAGGGGTGCTGCTCGGGCTCCCCCACCATTCCGGACAGTGGAGGGAGGCCAGGAACTGCTTGCTTAATTTCAATGTCCATCTGGGTTTGTAGAAAGTTTTAGGGACAGGGTCTCTAGAAGCTGTCAGTGAAGGCCCAGGTAACCAAAACCTATCTCCAGGCCTCAGGATTTTCCCTCTCTGGGAGGTATTCTGAGCGTCTGTGTTAAAGATGCCTTCAACCACAGTCACGGGACCCAAGCTTCGTGCCTTGGGCGAGCTTTCCAAAAAAAGGCTCTGAAGAGTTGAGGTGGTTTGAAGATATCAAAGCAAAAAATTAGAACTAGAAAATCAAGAGATTTCAAGATGTGTGTGTGTGTGTGTGTGTGTGTGTGTGTGTGTGTGTGAGATAACAGTTAAATGGAACTTGTCTGAGTACATGTAAAAGTTGATTGAACAACAACAAAAAAAGAAAGAAAAAGAAAAGTGAAAAACAAAAGCAAAACAAAAAAAAGGGGGGGACATGCTTTCCTTTTAACAATTAAGGGATCAGAATAAGCCTGATCAGAATCAGGACTTTAAAACCTTCCTTTGCACTTAGAGAACCCTCGGCATGACGCTGCTGGCCAAGCTAGCTGATGACAGTGACCCAGGCAGACAGAGGACACTCACTTGTTCCGAACACCGAGCCCATAACTACTTATTTAAGTCCAAGCATTGGCCTGAGAGCCTTCCATGTGTCCATGTGGTAGATGAGAAGAATTAAGCAGGCAGGTAGGCAGCTGGGCCAGGGTGAGGGGAGGAAGAGAAGTTTGTCTCTGGGTAGCAGCTGTCTGTCTACGAGCTGCCAGAAGTAAGAGAGGGGGTCTAGGGCTGAGATATTGAGTGCCTCGAGGGGGTGTAAGGAAGGCAGCCGGTGGGCATGCAGGGAGGCTTGCTCAACGCAGACCCCAAGCGCTGGAAGGGCCCAGGTCAAGCTTTCACCCCTGTTTGAAACAAGGGGTGTAACCTCAGCTTTGTCCTTGTCCGAAGTCAGGAGGAGGGGAGGGTGTTGACGAAGAGGCCCCTCGGGACTGCAGGGCTGCAGGGCTGCCACTGCTAAGGTGTGCGTTCCAGGCCCAGGCTGCCAAGAGCATGGTGTGTCTTCTTCCACACAGGCTACCTCACACCCCAACCCCCACTGCGACATTTCCAATCTCACTGGGGCCAGACAGCGACTGGGAGCTGGTAGCAATAAAGGATGTTTTTAACAGCTAAAAGTACAGGTATAAACTTGGATCCTGGGGATGGGATCCTGGGTGTGCTGTCCTTTCTATCAACTAAGTCCTTATTGCTGGGGCTGCTCCAACGACTTGGGGAACCGCTTACCCTTGGCTCTTTCTGCGACTCCCCATTTGACCACTTCTGTGCTCCCGAGGGCAGCTGAGAGAGAGAGAAAGTTAGGAGATGAAGTGACTTCATCTGGTCCTTGTTTCCAGCTTGGGTAAGAGGAAGGAGATGTCCAGCTTCTTCCAAAGTGGGCCCCAGCACCTCCTCCTCCCTACTTTCTCCCAAGCAGTTCCTCTGGGTGTTCCAAGACCTCCTACTCCGGGGCCTGGGCCTGATGCTTGTGGTGGGGCCGATGGGACACCTGCTCCACCAGAGTCCAGCGTTACAACCACTGTTTTGGTGGCACAGACCCTGGAGTCTGTCCCTCAGGAAAAGCTTTTGGATTGCAGTTTCCATGGTTATTAAATTAGGGTGCTTTGTCAATTACACCGTACCATATAAGTGTTAGTTTTGCACATATTTTATATTGACATGTGGTGTGAAGAAGTATGTGGAAGGACACCTGCCTCAATTCAGGATTAACTTCTCCAGGAGAATTATAATACTATCAGGACAACGATAATAATAATAACCAATTCTAATTGAGTGCTTACGATGTGCTAAGGAATTTAATCCTCGCAACAACTCTATGAGGTTGGCACCATCATCATCCCATTTTACACATGAGAAAACAGAGACCCAGTGAGGTCAAGTTACCTACCTACAATTTTGCAGCTAGTGCGCCCAGGGCACGTTTCACACCAGTTTAGAAAAGCCCGCCTGGAGAGGCACTAAGGGGGATCCCTGCTGCTGTTAAGGCCAAGCTCTCTGCCCCGGATCACCACGTACATCCTATCTCCCTGCAACCACTCAGCGACGGAAGTCAACTCTGGCACTAATTCCATAAATAATGGAGAGGAAGAGTTGGGCTGCAGAGCTTGACAGAAATGTTGGAAGATAACATGCTTTCTGTATGTAATCTGTTCAAGTTCACAATGAGGCAGGAAACTAATTTTCCTAAAAATTGAGGAAAGGGCAATTCTTTGATTCTTACTTCAGTCTCTCATTCCTGCGGCCAGGGACACATGGCTTTTAATAAAAGCGGTTTCGAGGTGGTTCTTGGAGCTCCAGGGAGCAAGAACCCTGAAGTCTGCTCAGGTTGTGAATGGGTCAAACGCATGAGAAATGGCCTCTGGGAGCGTGGAAGGGCTGCTGTTTACTTCACTTTAGTAATTCCTCTCTCACCTCCACCAGACTGGAGGCTGCAACCGAAGTGAAAGACCCCACCAAATCCCAGGGTGGGGAGCTCCCCCTAGTGGCCCAATGGACCCACATGCTGATGGCCCCTGGGGTCTTGACAAAAGTAAGTCGAGAGCCTGTCATAAGAGAGAATGATCCACTTCTGGGTACATGCCCCAAAGAACTTAGAGCAGGGACCCATGTTTGTGGCAGCATTATTCACAATAGACCATAAGGTAGAAACAACTCAAATGTCTGTTGACTGATGAGTGGTAAACAAAATGCAGTATAAATATACAAGGGAACATTATTAAGTCTTAAAAAGAAATGAAACTCTGACGCAAGCCACAGCATGGATGGATCTTGAAGACTTGCTCAGTGAAATAAGCCAGGCATAGAAGAACAAATAATGTGTGATTCCACTTGTGGGAGGAATAGCCAAACTCATGGAGACAGGCTGGTTGCCAGGGGTTGGGGGAAGAGGGAGTGGGCATTTAGCGTTTAATGGGTAGAGAGTCTGCTGGGGATGGTGAAAAGTTCGGAAGATGGATAGCTGCACAGCAACGTGAATGCGCTTAATGCTATTGAACTGCACACTTAAAAATGGTTGAGATGGTAAAAATTTATGTTAGGCATATTTTACCACAATAAGAAAAACAGAAAAAAGAGAGGATGTGCTCATTCGTTTCTGTGGAAAAAATACACGTTTTTTCCAGGTTCTTAAAAAAGAATTCCCCAAATCACTCAATTTAGGTTGAAATTTCCTGTGCTTGCCTCAGCCTAGAATGAAATTGAGGGGGAATACTGTCTTAAAATCCACTCAGTTTGGAAGAATAAAGTGGGAGAAATTATTGCATTTGGTGTGGAAACTTACTGTACAGGGTAGGGCAAAATGCAGGTTTATAGTTGTTTGTATAGAAAATGATATGATAATTAATAACCAATAATACAAGAATAAACTCTGTGTTCTGCCTACGCACAGCTGTAAAGCAACAGCTAGAGCAGGGAAGCCAGTGTGGCCCTGGTGGGAAGAGCGCCAGGCCGAGGGCGCGGAGCAGAGAACCCGGAAGCAGACCACCACCAATGTGCCCGCCGAGTTTTGCCAGAAGCTGAAAAACCATCTAATGAAGCAAAAGTAGTTTTTCCAACAAGTGGAGCTGCATCAATTGAATAGCCATAGATTAAAAATGTGAACCTCAACCTACCCCTCATACTCGATCCAAAAATTAATGTTTATCATTAACCACTAGGGACAAGCAGGTTAAAAACCACACCGAGATATTAGTACAAATCTATGAACACAGCTAAAATGCACGTAGTGACAACGCCAAATGCCGGTGAGGACGTGGAGAAGCTGATCTCTCGTACATTGCCGGTGGGGGTGTGGAACGGTACGGCCACTCTGGCAAATAGTTTGGCACTTATCATACAATCCAGTAATCATATACCTGGGAATTTATCCCAGAAAAATAAAAACTTATGCTCACACGAACACTTGCACACCGCTGTTCTATTTGTAATAGCCCCGAGTTGGAAACAACAGCTGAAGATTTAAACAAACAGTAGTACATTCCTACCACGGACTACTACTCAGCAGTAAAGAAGAACCAGCTATTGATACATGCAACGACTTGGATGGATCTCAAAGGCTCCAAGGTATTCTGTAGAGAAAAGCCAGTTGCAAAGGTGACATACTACACGATTCAAATTATATAACAGTCTTGAAATGACAAAATTATGAAGATGGAGAGTAGATTAGTGGTTATCAGAGGTTAGAGACAAGGCAGGAGGAAGGAGAATTGTTGTGGGTGTTAAGTGTAGGGAGAGCTTTGTGGCAATGGAACGGTTCTGTATCTTGATTGATAAGAATCTATACATGTGATAAAACTGCACAGACCTCCCCCTCCCCCCATCCCCGCCACACACACACACACACACACACACACACACACACACACACAATAAACAGGTGAAACCCGAGTAAGGTCCATCGCTTGCGCCACGTCAGGTTTCTGGTTTTGATTTGTTATGTAAGATGTGACTGTTGGCAGAAAGCAGATGAAGGGGACCTCTCTGTACTATTTTTGTGATATCTTGTGAATCTATAATCATTAAAAAATACTAGAAAAAAACCTTCAAGAGGCAAGGAAGAAAAGGAAAGTCGGGCGTGGTGATTGCTGGGGGGAGGGGGTATAAAGGGACTAAATGGTAATGGAAAAAAATATACTAATCATTAAGTTTTTAAAAAATAAATAACTTTTGTGGCTAAAAAATAAAAGAAAGAAAGGAAGAAAAGGAAAGTCGGCGTTATGGAGCATTTGTGCTGAGCCAGTTCTCTGCGGGGATCATCCCATCGGACTGCCCCCACGGCCCCGCGAAGCACACGTTATCCCATTTCATGGACAAGAGGCCAAGGCCCAAAGAGGCAGAACTGGGTTTCAGACCAAGTCTTTCTAACCTGAAAGCCTAGTCTCTTCAGAAGTAAATGGAATAAATGGTCAAGATTCTGCATTGCCTGCCAAAGTTACCATCATCTCAGAAACAAGCCCCGTGCACTTCATTTCAGTCACTAGGAACTGAACGGTCCATCTCAGGTTGTCCTGTTTGATGTCATCCGCGTAAGCTAATCGGTACAAGCCCTCACAGCTTGTGTCCTTCTTTAAAACCACTTTCCTTATATCCTTCCTCTCCCTCCCGCCCAAAAATCTGGGTGACAATCCAATGAAGGCTAAATCCTCGGCTTGCTGCTGAAGCACTCAAGGTCCTGCCCAATTGCCCCCTTAAGCAATGTCTGGTGCTTCCTCCTACTTCTCCCCACAAGAACTGTCTCCTCTGACTGACATAGTTTATGGCCCCCACACTGCCTTGCCCACAATCTTTAGCTCCCACTTATCCTTTCAGTGTTCTTAGCCTATCTAGATTCTGTCTGCCTTTCCTGACCCAGCCTCATTGCCCACGAAGCCCACCCTGACTACCTCAACACCCGGGGGTCCCGTGTTCCTCACACACAAGAAACTAGGCCTCTATCAGCACACAGCACACACTAGCATGGGCTTGTGGAGGAAATGAATTGTGAACTTATCACATATGGCCTTGTATTGATATTAAATATATATTTCCATGTTAGTTTTACATCTCTAACCAGATGGCAAGTTTCTTAGCTTACACTGTTTCATGTTCTCAGTAGCCCTTAGCCCAGTTTGCTGTTTTTAAAACAGCCACTAATAACGAGAACTTGTTCTCCTACCCTCAGTTGGATGCCGACCTCCACCCCCAGGAAGGCTGCTGGTTTGATCGGCTTTTTGGCTGATCCTGCCTCAGACACGCTTACTGCTGGGGCTGCTGGCGGCTTGACGATCAGCCGCTATTGATTTTCTTCTTGCTTCTCTTCTTTTGTGGAGACGCTTGAATTGCAATAGACCCATCCCACCACCTCTCTCCTTGGGATTAGTTCCTTCAGCAATTATAACCTTCCTTGGGGGGCTGACTTGGCCTAGGTCTAGAATGAACTCAGATTCCGGCGCTCATAGCTGTGGTCATCCATCTCTTGGGATGAGCATATTAGGAGTGAGCTACAGAAAGTGTAATTGAAGAAAAATTAGTTAGTGGCTGGGGAAAGGGCTGGGCTGTTGCTATGCGTGGGTCTGACCTCATTGCCTTTCATAACATCAGTCAGCGCTGAGGTTTTGAAGAGACATGACAGAGGGAGGAAGGTGTTCATGAAACTTGGATGACTGGAAAATGAGCCTGTGTCAAAGACAGTGAGTAGGAGGAGCCACCTCTCCTCCCTGCTCTCTGCTGATTCTCAAATGGCTCTAGGAACCCTCCTGAGACAGTAAGACGTTGGGGTCACATTCTCAAGGGGTGCCCTTCAGGCAAAAGCTTTGACTTGAGCCCCGGTGCTCAGGCGTCAACCAGGACTCTGACATCTAACCTTGCTCCCCAGAAAAACCACTGTGGAGTCCAAGCAAAGAGACTCTAGGGATGGATTCAGTCACAAGTGTCAGTGACAAGGTCTCTAGTGTCTCTCCCGCCCTCTGATCAGGCAGGCTCAGATCAGGACTGCAACTCTGGAGAGTAAAGTGGCTTTGTGGAGAGAGGGAGGAAGAGAAAGGGAGTGGTGGCTAAAGCTCCAACTCTTGCTCTTATTAGGTGGGTCAGATCCAGGGGGTCAGAAGGAATAGATGAATTCCCTGCAAAGATGTTGCCGAAAGGTACATTTCCATCCACCTTACCACAGTGCAGACAGCCCTAATCCTGATAACTCCCCATTCCTGCACCAACATGGCAGCATGCTAGCAGGACCTGTGCAGAGGAAGCCTGGGAAATTCCCAGGCACTTGGGCCATTGTCCAGAGTTGTGACAAGAGATAAATGATGATATCCTCAGATTTTTGTCTAAGCCAAGTGCAGCAAATTATATGTCAGGGCTCACTGCATATTTTTGCATGGCCTGTAAGCTAAAAATGGCTTCTACATTTTTAAGTGGTTGGAAAAGCATCTTTTTAAAACAATATTTTACTACATGTGAAAATTATATGAAGTTCAAGTTTCAGGTCTACAAATAAAGTTTTATTGGCACATATATTTGTTATATATTGCCTAGCGCTGCTTTAGCACAGTTGAGCAGTTTCCTGTAACTGCATGGGATGCAAAGCCAAGATCAACTCTTGCTATAATATTTGCAATATGAAATGAAAATGTGGAGCTTCTTGTTTAAAAAAAAATCATTAAGAATTCCACAATGACAACAGTAGAGCATTAAACTAAGTGTGGTAGCCCCTCTAAACCCAGGGTCCTGTGACTACCCATGAATCTGGCCCTTATTAAAATATTTAATATCTGGCTCTTTACAGAAAAAGTTTGCCAACATGTACTCTGGAAGTTCAAACACCAACACTTAAAAAAACAAAAAACGGTTAGCCCTGACTGGCATGGCTCAATCGGTTGAGCATCACCCCACAAACTGAAAGGCCACTGGTTTGATTCCTGGTCAGGGCATGTGCCAGGGTTGCAGACCAGGTAGCAGTTGAGGGCATGCGAGAGGCAACCAATCGGTAAGTCTCTCACACACTGATGTTTCTCTCCCTCTCTTTCTCCCTTCCTGCCCTTTCTCTAAAAATAAATAAATAAAGTCTAAAAAAAAATAAAACAGTGTTAATCTCCAGCAAAAAATTTAGAGAAAATTACTAAAGTGTTTCTGGACACACTTTGAAAATAAATTGTTGAACACTAGGACCTAGAATGGATTTGCTCAAGTTAGAATCATTTTCTCTTGATTAGATTATCTGCTGGGGTGCGAGCAGCACAGGGCAGGGGAGGCAATACTGTGGACATGCGCACCAGTCCTTCAGTTCAGGGAGCCATCCCAAGTCCATGCCAAAATATCACAGAAAATCTGTGACAGTCTCTTCATGCACTGAGTTAAAATTTAAAAGTGTAAATAGACTTCTGGTCAAGATGGAGGCGTAGGTAAACACACTTTGCCTCCGCGCACAGCTACAGAAGAAATTACAACTAGACCACAAAACAAATATCACCCAGGACTGTCAGAAAACTGAGTTGTGTGGAAGTCTGAAAACCAAGGATTTAAAGAAGCTACATTCATCCAGACGGGCAGGAGGGGCAGAGATGCAGAGAGAAGTGGAGAGACGTGGAGAGGCAACTGAACGGGTGGTCCCACATTCACATGTGGTGGATAAAAGTCAGGAGGGATATCTCCAGAGTGAGGGATCCCAATCCCAAACCAGACCACCCAGCAACCCAGGGGTCCAGCACCATGAAAGTGAATCCACATAACATCTGGCTGTCAAAAATAATGGTGGTTTGAGCACAAAAGAAACTGCTAGATTATCAGGAGACCCTTCTGAAAAGGCCCATATGAACTTAGGATTTATGCATACCTACCAACCCTGGGATTCAGCACCAGGGCAACAGCTGGAAAAGCACCAGTGGGACATGGGGAGAAAGTGAAGTGACTGGAAACAGGGCCAGTACCAGGGGACAGTTTCCTCATGGGAAAACCTCCAGGAGCCAGGTAGTGGCACTATCCACTCTCTGAGCCCTCCCCCCATATAGAACCATGAAGTGGTGACACGGGTTGCCCCACCCTGGTAATTACCAAGGGCCCTGCCCAACACAATTTATAGGTCCCTTCTTCTACAGTAGTCTATACTACTAAGATAGGGAGTCAAAGCAGCTCTACCTAATGCACAGAAACAAACACAGGGAGGCTACCAAATTGAGGAGACAAAGAAACATAGCCCAAATGAAAGAACAGAACAAAACTCCAGGAAAATGAATTAAATGAAACAGAGATAACCAACCTATCAGATGCAGAGTTCAAAACACTGGTTATCAGGATGTTCAAAGAACTCACTGAGTATGGCAACTGCATTAAAAAAACACAGGCAGAAGTGAAGTTTACATTAAGTGAAATAAAGAAAAATCTACAGAGAGACAACAGTGGAGGGAATGAAGTCAGGAATCAAATCAATGATTTGGAACATAAGGAAGAAAAAAAGCATTCAATCAGAACAGAAAGAGGAAAAAAGAATTAAAAAAAAACAAAGACAATGTAAGCAGCCTCTGGGACATCTCCGGAGGCACAAACATCTGAATCATAGAAGGAGTCAGAAGGAGAAGAGGAAGAGCAAGAAATTGAAAACTTATTTGAAAAAATAATGAAAGAAAACTTCCCTAATTTGGTGAAGGAAAAAGACATACAAACCCAGGAAGCACAGAGAGTTCCAAACAAGATGGATGCAAAGAGGACCACACCAAGATACTTCATAATTAAAATGCCAAAAGGTTAAAGATAAAGAGAGAATCTTAAAAGCAGCAAGATAAAAGCAGAGAGTTATGTACAAAGGAATTCCCATAAGACTGTCAGCTGATTTCTCAAAAGAAACTTTGCAGGTTAGAAGGGACTGGCAAGAAGTATCAAAGTGATGAAAAGCAAGGACCTACCACCTAGATTACTCTATCCAGCAAAGCTATCATTTAGAATCGAAAGGCAGATTAAGTGCTTCCCAGGCAAGGTAAAGCTAAAGGAGTTTATCATCACCAAGACATTATTTATTTATTTATTTATTTATTTATTTATTTATTTTTAGAGAGAAGGGAGAAAGGAGGAAGAAAGGGGAGGAGAGAGAAACATCAATCAATTGACTTCCACATGCCCCCAACTGGGGACCTGGTCCACAGCCCAAGCGTGTGCCCTGACTGGGAATTGAACCAGTGACCTTTGGACATACAGGCCAGCACTCAATCCACTGAACCATACCAGCCAGGGCACCAAGCCATTATTATATGAAATGTTAAAGGGACTTATTTAAAAAAAAGAAGATCAAAATGATGAACATTAAAGTGGCAACAAATCCATAACTATCAACAACCGAATCTATAAAAACAAACTAAGCAAACAACTAGAACAGGAACAGAATCACAGAAGTGGAGATCACATGGAGGGTTATCAGTGGGGAGGTGGAGGGGGGAGAGTGAAGGAAAAGGTACAGGGAATAAGAAGCACAAATGGTAGGTACAAAATAGATAGGGGGAGGCTAAGAATAGTATAGGAAAGGGAGAAGCCAAAGAACTTATAGGCACGGCCCATGGACATGAACTAAGTGGGGGGATTGCCAGAGGGAATGGTGGCACCGGACGGAGGGGGGCAAAGGGGGAAAATTGGGACAACTATAATAGCATAATCAATAAAATAGATTTTTTTAAAAAGTGTAAATTCTTTGTCTTATTTTTAAGATACCGTGATAGCTCATTTGAGTCTACTCCGTAGGACTTTTAGTTGGGTTAAAAAGTCATTTTTGAAAGCTATTCGGGCTTTTTCTCGAGCCATTAGAGAGGCTGTGCATGAAGTTGAACAACGTTAGCCTCTTTGTCAGATATAGTAATTGAATTTGGTACCAAGGTAGGCAGCAGACATAGTTCAAGGTTCCAAAATGGGGATTGGGTGAATCCCACCAGACTGCAAAGATTCACATGTGCGCTTGTAGCTGTGGCAGTTTTAGAATCCAAGTAACCATTGGTCTGGAAGCCGCATCACAGTCATCTGCTGCATCTGCTAGATGACAACAGCTTTTTAAATAAAATGAGACATGGCTCCCTTCAGAGGTCCCAATGGGGTACCCATTTCTTGGTGGAGTAAATAATACCGACCTTTGCCATTTCTGAGAGAACAGGTTGGTTCTTGTTGAGGTAGGAAGGGATGGGGGTTGGGATCCAGGCCCAGTCGGTGTCTGGCCTCTAGTTAACTAACTCTTGGGTTGACCTTGGGGAGACCTGTTCTTCGCTTGCCTCTGGGCAGGGAGGCTCTGCGGGCTGCTGGCGCGTTGTCAGGGCCAAGGCAGGAGAGGACTGGCCGCGGGGGGAAGAACCTGGCTGGTGTCCGACGCGGCTGGGCCCAGGTTGCCCCAGCGCCGGGGTCCCACGTGCCATCCTGGAGGGAGCCCTGGGCTCGAGAGCGGGGATCTGGGGCTGCCACTAAGTGGCTGTGAGATCTTCACCACATTGCTTAGTATTCCTACTAGCACCTTATTCTGTTTAAAATAAAGAGACAGGACAGGGTTACTTTAAAGGTCCTTTCCGGTTCTAATCATCTATGAATCTTGAAGGAAAAGTTTTCTAATATAAAAATTTGTTCAGAAATAGACCTGGCTGCCTTAGAGACTAAGGGGGGAAGTTAGGGCAACCCCCACTGCTCTCTCAGGACGCCCTTAATAGAAAGCAGCCTTTCTTTGCTTCTAATAGAAAGCGAATTTCTCAGGAGGTTTCTGCTCTAAACCAAACAAATCTAACCAAAGGTAGTTTGCTCGACCTCCTGTGCCCTATTCCAGTTTGGGAAATAGAAGACACGCTCAGGTGTACTTTTGGAGCAGATGGAAGGAGGCCAAGGGTGGTCAGGCAGCCTGGGGCAAACGGGGAGGAAAGGGGTGCAGGGGGACCGGGAGACAGGAGCCCTAGCCTGGGCCAAGGTTGAGCAAAGGAGCAGGGGGGCCCAGGAGAGCTGGGGGCCGGGGAGGCCGGAGGAGCGGCAGCAGCAGCGAGGTCCAGGTCGCCCGACAGGCCACAGCGCTGGGCAGCGGGGCTTGGGCTTTGTCCTCGGCGGGGAGGAGCCTCTGAGAGCTTCCAACCTGGGGCGGGGAGACGATGATCAAAGCAGTGCCTGAGGCTGCAAGGATTTGGTGTGAAGAGTAGCCTTTAAATTGAAAACCAATTTTTATTGAGGTAAAAATGGATAACATAATATTTATAATTTCACGTCTTCGCAAGTACACAATGCAGGGCCACCGATGTGTTCGCAGCGCTGCGCAGCCAACACAGCGACTCACATCTAAACCCTCCTGTCATCCCCCGGAAACTCTACTCCACGCTCTGTTTGTATCTGCTGTTTTCAGATTAATTTTTTATTGTGAAAAAATTTACGTAACATGAAAGTTACCATTTTAACTATTTTAAGCATATAATTCAGTGGCATTAAGTACATTCATAATCTTGTGCAGCCATCGCCGCCACCGTCTCCAGGACTTTGTCATCGGCCCAAATCGAAACCCTGTCCCCATTACACACCACCTCCCCAATCCTAATCCCCCAGCCCCTCGCCATTCTGCCTTCCGTGTGTGTGAATGGGTCTACTCTCGGCGCCTCCTACAGGGGAAATCATGCAACGTTTCTCTTTTTGTGTCTGGTTTAGTCACTTAGTATAATGTCCTCAAGTTTCTTTCATGTTGTAGTATGGGTCAGACTTTCCTTCCTTTTTAAGGCTGAATAATATTCCATCGAAAGTATACTTTGCTTTACCCATTCATCTATCCACAGACACTTGGGTTGCTTCCACCTTTTGCGCATTGCGAATAATGCTGCTATTAACGTGGGCGTACGGATATCTCCTTGAGGCGCTTCCCTCGATCCCTTGGGTATATACACAAAAGTGGACTTGCAGATCATACAGTAGTTCTGAGATTAGTTTTTTGGGGAACCACTATACCATTTTGGGGTAACCTTTGTTAGAGCCCCACAAACTGTATCCAGAGGAGACAGGGGAGTTGTGGGGGAGGCGAGGAGGAGGAGCCGGGCAGGCGAGCCTGGGCTCCCCTGTGGCTGGTTGTGTGACCACGTCAGTGACATCCCGCTCAGATCCTCCATTCCCTTCCCGTTCCCTTATGGATCACATTTTATTGAACACCTAGAATGTTCTAGCCACTTTTCTAAGCACAGGGATACACTGATGACGAAACAGATGTGGGCCGTGGTCTCATTCAACATCTGTATAAAATGTGGACAGTGCTCCCCCGTAACATATGTAAAGGGCTAGCTCAGTGTCTGACGCGTCATAAGCACCTAATAAAGGGCTCTTTCCATCCCTTTAACTCAGCAGCTGGATGATCAAGGATTCTGTATGTTCTCATATAAATAACGTCCTGTTGAAGTATTCATATAAATAACTCCCTTCTAATTCCCATTTTTAAAACTCAAAGAGGGCCACTGTGAAAAAAATAACAAACCCCGGGCCGCTTCGACGAACCAGGGGCAGCCCGCGTTTGAAGGGGGTGCGCAGTGAAGAGCGAGCAGCGGCTGGTCGGGGGGCGGGGGCGAAGGTGAGGCTGTGGGGGCCGGCGCCTGGGTTTGCTCTGGTAACGACAGCTACCCACAGGCAGCAGTGACTGACGCAAACCTGGAGGCCAACACAGGTCAGCAAACCTCAAAGGCATCCTGAGGAAAGCTGGTGAGAGACACGGAACATAAATAAAGGAGTTTGGGTCAGGACACTTCCCCACCAACCTGGCTCAGCCACCACAGCTGGGGTTTTGTGTCCTGGAGACCCAGGCCTGTTCCTCCCCAGACCCGGCCTTGAAACAGACTATGGTGGGCACCTGCCCGAGCAGCTCCGGCCTGCAGGCCGGCGCGGGGCCCAGCCCCTGTGAGTCCCAATCTGGGTGCTACGTGTGGAGAAGAGAAGACTTTTGTGATAGGGTCTTTTTAAGCAAGGGTGGAGAGGGAGGTAGAAGAGAAAGAAATAAGGCTGCTGCGGGGAAGGGCTTGACAGGCGTGGGATTGGAGGAGCTGTCCCCCAAGGGCCTAGTGGCTTTGCTCAAGGGGCACCTCCCAGCTGTCCAGGCAAGTGCGAGCAGTCTCTGCGGCCCGTGAGCCGCCTCCGAGTCCTCGCTTTCCTGCAAGGCTTGCGACACACGCCTCCCCGCTCTTTTTTAGGAGGCAGAATTCAAACAAACTCCAGAAGGAAGCCATTGATTTCACAGAAGCCCTGGTTTGCAGACACATATCCTGTCAAGAATGTTTAATTGCTATTTACAGACACTCCTACCAATACAAATACATGGATAATTATTCCAAGGTTATTAGATGAAGCCCAGGTCTCAGTGATTCTGGGTGAAGGTCCTCCATACTCCCAGGAGGTTACACCGAGGGTATCTGTGAGAATGCTGTAGCCAGTCCCAAGTTGTGCTGGTGATTTTTAACACTGTATTTTTAAATTTAATTAGTTAATTAATTTGAGAGAGATAGAGATAGAGATAGAGATAGAGATAGAGATAGAGAGAGAGAGAGAGAGAGAGAGACCAGTTTTGTTGTTCCACTGATTCTTATACTCACTGGTTGATTTCTGCACGTACCCTGACCAGGGATGGAACTCGTGACACTGGGGCAGCAGGATGACACTCCAACCAACTGAGCTACGCAGTCAGGGCTGACTTTTATTTCATTTTTTAAAATACATTTTATTGATTATCTATTACAGTTGCCCCATTTTTTCCCTCTTTCTTCCCCTCTGCCCTGCACCCCCTCCCCACCAGCACCCCCCTTAGTTCATGTCCCTGGGTCTTACATGTAAGTCCTTTGGCTTCTCCCTTTCCTATACTATTCCTAACCCCCCCCTGTCTACTTTGTACCTACCATTTATGCTTCTTATTCCCCGTACCTTTTCCCCCATTCTCCCCCTCCCCCTCCCTGGGGATAACCCTCCATGTGATCTCCATTTCTGCGATTCTGTTCCTGTTCTAGTTGTTTGCTTAGTTTGTTCAAAACACTGGTAATCAGGATGTTCACAGAATTGGAGTATGGAGTTGTTTGTTTAGTTTGGGGAGTTCAGTTGTTGATAGTTGTGAGTTAGTTGTCATTTTACTGGTCATATTTTTGATCATCCTCTTTTTCTTAGATAAGTCCCTTCAACATTTCATGTAATAAGGGCTTGGTGATGATGAACTCCTTTAATTTTATTTTATCTGGGAAGCACTTTCTCTGCCCTTCCATTCCAAATGATAGCTTTGCTGGATAGAGTAATCTTGGATGTAGGTCCTTGTCTTTTATGACTTTGAATACTCCTTTCTAGCCCTTTCTTGCTTGTAAGGTTTCTTAGGAGAAATCAGCCGGTAGTCTTATGGGAACTCCTTTGCAGATAACTGTCTCCTTTTCTCTTGCTGCCTTTAAGATTCTCTCCTTATCTTTAATCTTGGGTAATGTAATGATGATGTGCCTTGGTGTGTGCTTCCTTGGGTCCAGCTTCTTTGGGACTCTGAGCTTCCTGGACTTCCTGGAAGTCTATTTCCTTTGCCAGATTGAGGAAGTTCTTCTTCATTATATTTTCAAATAAGTTTTCAATGTCTTGCTCTTCATCTTCCCCTTCTGGCACCCCTGTGATTTGGATGTTGGAACATTTAAAGTTGTCCCAGAGGTTCCTCAGCCTCTCCTCACTTTTTTGAATTCTTGTTTCTTCATTCTGTTCTGGTTGAATGTTTCTTTCTTCTTTCTGCTCCAAATCGTTGATTTGAGTCCCAGTTTCCTTCCCTTCACTGTTGGTTCCCTGTATATTTTGCTTTATTGCACTTTGCATAGCCTTCCCTTTTTCCTCCATTTTGCGACCATTCTCCACCAATTCTGTGAGCATCCTGATTACCAGTGTTTTGAACTCTGCATCTGTTAGGTTGGCTATCTCTTCATTGCTTAGTTCTATTTTTGGAGCTTTGATTGGTTCTCTCATTTGGACCATAGTTTTTTGTCTTGGCACAACTATTACGTTGTGAGGGGTGGAGCCTTAGGTGGTTGCCAGGGCGAGGCAACCCAGTCTCTGCCGTGTGGCGCTGTGTGTGGGGGAGGGGTCAGAGAGGGAACAATGCTGCTTGCTTGGCTCTTGGCCGGCTTTCAGTCACTTGCTCTGCTACCACGAGCAAATTGGGACCTTCTGGTGCTGATTCCCAGGTGGGTGGGTATGTGTACATTCTAGAACCCTGTGGGTCTCTCAAACGAACTCTCCTGTGAGACTGGCAGTTTCTCCCACTGCTGCAAACCCCACAGGTTTTTGCTGGCAGGGGTTTTGAGGCTTTCTTTTACCACGCTGGAAACCAGGGTTGCGCGGTCTCTCTCAGTCCCCAGCTGTTCCTCCAGGTTTATCCGCATGCAAATGTGGGGCCGCCTGGCCGGCCAGCCACAGCCCTGCTGCCCAACCTCTCTGCCCC